>CANDYM010000403.1:0-74546 GCA_947397865.1 Polietes domitor
GCTCCCGATTTGACATTTTTCGCTCAAGAAACCACATATTGTAACCGATTTTCTTTAAAATTGACACAACATCTTATAATCCAACTAGAAACACATATGCAGAAAGTGGGTAATGTCGGTTCAGATTTAGATATAGCCCCCATACAAATGTTGCTCCCGATTTGCCTTTTGCCGCTTTAGAAACCGCATATTATTCCCGATTTTCTTTAAATTGCCACAACATCTTATAATCCAACTAAAAACACCTACGGTGTAAGTGGGTAAAATCGGTTCAGATTTAGATATAGCCCCAATACAAATGATGCTCCCAAATGCTTAAACGATTTTGGCCAAACTTTACATATTATATTTCACCAATAAAAATACATTGTGAAAGCGGGTCACATCGTTCCAGGTTTCAATATTCACCCAAACAAATGTCCTTTCCGATTTAACATTTTTTGTCAAACACATACATTTTCAGGATACAAAAATCCTTCCCGATTTAACTTTTTTACCGAATTGAATTGTATTTGGATAGAAAGTGGAGTGTATCATATAGTCGGCTCCGTCCGTCTTTAGCCATTCCTTACTTGTTTGGGAGATGCCCATATGTCCATATTTGGTATAACCCAAATGGGGCCCCATTCTGCTCTATTACAGCCTTAGCTAGGAATACCTACCCTGAATAATAAATATATAGGCAAATGTTTTGGCGTAGGCCTCAAGTGTTGTTATATGCCCCCTTCAAATGTCCGAATCATCCTATTACCGCTGTATAATCTGTATTTATCATTGGATCTTGATCAATTTTTCCAGATCATGTTATATTTACTTTACTCGGAATATCTGCTGGAAAATTGGATCAATTACTTTATTATTAGCCATTTTCGTTAAATATGACTAAAGATGAATTTATAGTAACTGTATAATTTATATGAACTACATAAAATTGTTCCCATGAAATACCTGGAAAATGAAAAATGAGGTATATACGCAAGGAGTGGTGTAGGATATTATATAGTCGGCCCCGCCCGACTTTAGCCTTTCCTTACTTGTTTTAATATCATTTCAACAGCCCCAACATATATTCTAACAACTTTTCCCAACTTTCGAACCACTGTGAATGATTTGTTATTTAACTTAGTTCGGCTACCATACCAACAGAAACCTCGCAGCAGTAGAATGAGAAAACTTTCTGGTTGTCACAAGAAACGGAAGTGTTAAGCTTACGCACCACCATTGTTATCAAACCAACATTACATAATGGAATGAACTAGAATACAAGCATTTCCGATATGTAATTCATGGATGCACGCAAACAGAGTCCTTTGTACATCAGTCTGCTGTTCATCCCAGGCTAATTATAGTATGCAAAGGATAAACGAGCTGAATTTTTGCACAGATATTATGTTAATTTATTAAAAACTTCAGAATGGGAGTATTTGCCACGACCATTGATCCTTAATGTTGTTGGTACCCAACTTGTAGGGGCCTCGATGTCTGCATGGATACGCCACCCCTATTCAATGATACCTAAACTATATTGTGAAATTCCTTAACTCCGACATCAAAACTTAAATTCAGAATACCAGATCAATGTGTCTCGTAAGACATTTGAATTTTTTTACTCTCTGCACACAGTTTTCATTATTATCTATTTGAATGGCGACTGTTAAAATTAACTGCGAGCTGTTGCATTTATTCATGGAGTATAAAATCATTTTGTCACTTCGTTTGCAACACCTCGAAATATTCACCATATACCGACTACGGGTAAGACATCAAAATGCATTCCCTGTCTGAAAAGAAATATTTTGGGTAAAGAAATCAGAAATAAGTCAAAACTAATTTTAGGGTTAACTTCGTGCATTTTAGGAATTAGTGCTAAACTGTTCAACAGTGCACTGTGGGTTTTTCAGTTTTTTATACCCTCCACCTCCAGGATGGGGGCATACTAACTTTGTCATTCCGTTTGTAACACCTTGAAATATCGACCTGAGACCCTGTAAAGTATATATATATCGTCATCGTCATAAAATTCTAAGACGATCTAGCCATGTCCGTTCGTCTGTTGAAAGCACGCCAGCATCTAAACGAAAGGAGCTAGGACGTCCAAATTTTCGATAAATGTGTCTTATAGTCGTAGATTGGTTGGGATTGAAGCTGGGCGAAATCGGCCCAAAGAGAAAAAAATTCCCCCACAAGGACTAAAAATACCCATAATATTCCCTAATATTTTAGAGAATTTAAGCACATTATGTCAATATTTGGGTATGCGCATTCCCCTATAACAAAAACGTGCACCACAAAGTGATTTTTATTCGTAGGGGTGAAATGGGACAAAAAGGGATAAAAATTGTACCTTTCGAACGGCAACCGCTAGAAACACGAAATTTGATGTGTACATTCCTCTAATTGAGTAGATACATAATATAAAAGTCTTTTTCCAAATTCGTACTTTTAAGGTATAAAATGGGAATAGAGGGATAAAAATGTTACAAATCAAACGGTGGCACCTAGAATAATGAAATTCCGTGTATACATTCCTCTGATTGCGTAGACACATCAAATTAAAGGATTTTTTTAAATTCGTAATTTTTGGTTGAAAATGGGAAAAGGGGATAAAAATAGTACCAACAAAATGACCGCAGTCATGAAATTCATTGTATACATTCCAAATACGTACTTCCACGGGATACAATGGGTACAGAGGGAGAAAAATAGTACTAACTAAACGACTACAGCCTGAATAATGAAATTCTTTGTGTACATCCCTCTAATTGCGTAGACACTAGGGTTTGGGGTTCCCGGACTTTTTTCATTTCCCGGGAAAACGGGATTGGAAAGTTTCATTCCCCGGAAAAAATAATTTATTTTAGGTATGTCCAATATGATTTAAAATGTCAACATTTAGTAACTGGTGTGTTATTTTAACCTATTAACGCCCACCATACACGTCTGTGTACACTATTTCAAGGTTTTCGTACTTTTTTGATAGCTTTTAATATGAATGTAATTCCTGATTATTAAACTATAGGCCTGTTCGGTTGGTCGCTAGGATTTGTATGGAATTTACTACTCTTATAATGTTGCTGCCAGATTTTTCTTGTTGATTAATTTAAGAAAGAAAAAAAAACAATGGATAAAAATGTTGCCACCTTATCAAGACTATTGTAAGTGATCGAGAAGGACAATATAATATAATAATAATTTAAAAATAAATACTTTTTATTATTGTAGTAATAAATCAAAAATAGGTTAAATTATTCTAATTTGTAATATGTCAGTACTTACAAATTAGACGAATGTTTTTGTCAAATATTTTACAGATTATTTTTCATTTTACAAATATTTTACTCTAGACTAATCGTCAGAATTAAAGGCGTCATAAAATTGGACATTTAAATCGCAGTCACATGTGACTACTCTAGATTCAAAATTTAAAAATGATTAAGGAAACAAATAACTCGAAGAATGTTATGACGTAATTAATTTAGAAGATTCATATAAAAAATTACAGAAACAAAGTAAAATATTCTAAAATGTAAAAGTAATATAAACAAATTAATATTAAATAAATAATTAGTTCTTACAAAGGGTTATTTAAAAATACCGTAGGATATATTTCTATTCATATTTGATTTCTCTTGAAAGTTTCCAGGTGAACATTTTTAAATGTATCCGAATTTTTAACAATTTCTTACTGGTTCCATATGTAAAGTAAGAAGATTTTCACCTTTTATTTTGTCGATTCTTCTAGGAAAACAAGAAATTTAAAGTATAACCAGCACGAGGGTTTAATTGACATTATGTCAGCCATAGTATTGTCGGTATGATATTTTTGTTTCACAGTAAAGATCATGCAAATGTACTCACAAAAAGTTTGTATTCCCCTAGCTGGGTTTCGCAAAAAATGGGTACTTAGCGAATTTAAAATGTTCTGTTTGTAGTAATAAACAAATATCCATTATTATTGTCTGTAATGTAGTATATGAATTTGAAATATATCTAAAATTTATATAGTAAATGTATTAATTTACAAAATAATCAATAAAATATTTATTTAATATTTCCCGTATTCCCGGGAAATGAAAAATTTGTTCCCGGGAATTCCCGGAAAATTTTCGGGAACGATTCGGGAATTCCCGGACCCCAAACCGTAGTAGACACGTAAAATGAAGAGATTTTAGAAAGTCATAGTCGGGGTACACTAGGAAAAAGGGAATAAAACTGATACCAACCATAGATACACAAAATAAAAATATTTTTCTAAATTCGTACGTTTTACTTTTACGGCAAAAATTGGTTGGATCTTGAAGTTAGGTTATTTTGCACTATGTTCGATATGTAAATTTATTGGGAGCCTTGCCTTAAGCGTGGTTTGAAATAATAAAAATAAATGACAACACATACAACATAACAGACCAACTATACATACAAACAACAACAATACACACGAGGTACAGTGAAGACGGGACATACCGTACAACAAAAACCTTTGCATTGTTGCGAGCGATGCGAGCACATGCAAAACATTGAATTGGCAAAGTGAGATTTTTAGTGTGTCGACTTAGTTCGGTGGAATATTTTGTTTATCAGCGCTTCTCATTTGTCATATGTGACCGCTGGTACTAATATGAACCCTGATTTAAGTCAAAGACATACATTCGTTGCGAAAGTTCTGATGAGATGGGGTAGCGCCCATCGAAACTGCGCAGTCAACTTTTAGCTGCAACAATAAAGGTCTCACTTTGCCTTTTTGCTAATTTTGGGTTCTGATGAAGACTTCAGCACAACCTTTGGTCTTAAACCAAAATAAATGACAACACATACGACATAACATACCAACTATACATACAAAATACAATATTATATTTGTTTATAAAATTATTTACTTAATATTTGCATTTGTTTTGGTTTGGCTATAAAAAACAAGTAAGGAAAGGCTAAAGTCGGGCGGACCGACTATATGATACACTCCACTTTCTATCCGAATACAATTCAACTCGATAAAAAAGTTTTCACTTTTTTATGTTTCCTAATCATAGGCTAATATTACCTGGTCCAATTTGTCAAATCGAAAAAAATATTTATATCGGTGCTATATCCAAACATGGAATGTAGTGAATAACTTTCACCAGTTCAAATATAACGTGTTAAGCTCATTTTGTGAAAATTCGTGTTTTCTGGTGCGGAAAAAGTCTATCCGAAATTTGTATGGAAAATTTTTGGGGCGAAATTTGTATGGGAGCTATATATAAATCTGAACCGATCTAACACATTTTTACCACAGGTGTTCCTAGTTTAAATATAAGATGTTTTGCCAATTTTAAAGAAAATCTGTAGTAATATGTGGTATCTAGAGTGAAAAGAGTCAAATCGGGAGTGAAATTCCTATGGGGGCTATATCTAAATCTGAATCGATTTTCTTCAAATTAAATAGCGTTTCATTTGGTTCTGTCTATAATTGCGACCTGTATCGTGATTACAATAATAGATGGACAGACGGACGGACGGACATTGCTAAATCGATTCAAAAAGTGATTCTAAGTCGATCGATATAATTAATAATGGGTCTATCTCGTTTCCTTTTGGGTGTTACAAACAAATGCACAAAGACATAATACTCTCGTGGAGTGTATAATAAATATATATAATTTCCTGTAATATTACTGCACTTCTACGAAATTCGACAGCCTCTGTGGAATGCAATCCATGGTGGTGGGCCCGGCCGAACTTAACGCCGTTTTTACTTGTTCTTATTTTCATCGACGACCTCTTGGAGCGGACTTCGAATCCAATATAATCATTTGCGGATGACAGCAACCTCTGTCATTCATACTCATTCGATCATAGACCAAGTCGTCAATAAATTGAAGACAAAAGGCGACTGATGGATGAGTCACTCAGCCAGGATTTACTGGCTATTTCCGAATAGGGTCAAATTAATATAGTAGATTTTAATGCACGTAAGACCCAGTGCTCCGTGTTGTCTCACAAGCGATTCGCTGATCCAACGGTGTCGTCGATTTTAATGAACGGTGTAGATATTGAGCAACCAGATACTCTTGATGTTCTAGGCATGATAATACAACGTGATGTTCGTTGAACAAAACATGTATTTGAAGTGTCGAAAGAAGCATTCAAGTGTCTAGGCTTCTTAAACCGGTGTAAAAAATACTTCACTCCCCCTGATATTCTCAATATCTACACTACTTACATCAGACCAAAGATGGAATACCACTCCCATATATGGTCGGGTGCTCCAGCTTCAACACTGGAGCTACTTGACCGTGTCCAGAGGAGAGCGATGGTGTTGATAGGTGACAATAGGATATCCAATTCTATTGTCTCCCTTGAACATCCCTTCCCTTTATCCCGCCTTTTCGTTTTACAATATTTTTGGTACAACATCGATTAAAAATTGTCAATTAAAAAATTGTAATTGATTCTAAATTTTGATTCTAGTTTTAAGAGAACATTTAACATTATCAATAGTAATGTAATCAATACTTTAATAATTCAATGTTGGCGTTATTCAATTGATTCATTTAAAACATGTATTAATAACACCGTACGACAAGTTTTTAAAAAGTCGTTACACTTGAACCGGACGATATACGTATGCAACTTTAGGCCACTGGAGTTTATTGACGTTTTTAGTTTTTCATTTCCTCATACTGTTGTATCCGAAGGATACAATTTTTCAAAAAATATTTTATATACGTATTCTCACCCTATGATAACGATATTAGTGTCAAATTAAGGAGTAAAATATCTTTTAAAACTACTTCAAATATCATGCTTCTATCTGTATTAGTTCAGCATTAACATATATTTCAAGTTTACCTCTTAGTTTTTCTAGTTTATTCATAGCTTGCTTTTTAAGAAACTGAAATGGTTGTTAATACTTAACTAATACAGATATAAGCTTGAAATTTAAAGTATTTTTAGCACATATTCTCGTCTATAATATATACCGGTGTTATAGGGTACGAATAAGTATTAAAAATAATTTTTGAAATAATTTGAAAATTTCAAGTCCTTTTAAGGGGTAACAGGATAAGTAAATGAAAAACTAAAAACGCCAATTAACTCTATTTCACCTATAATTTCAGATGTATATCATTTGGTTCAGGTGTAATATGGACTGTCGGGCAGTGTAATACATGACATGCGAAATTTTAAATAATTCTAAAGAACAGTTCGTAGCAAACTTCAAAAAATGTGCTTCAAAACTCTAAATATTTTAATACACTCCACGAGAGTATAGACCCATTGTTAATTAGAGATAGAGATAGACCCATTGTTAATTATACCGATCGACTTAGAATGTGAGTGAAGATAAATTCCGAATTTAAGTAGCAGAGACACAAACCACTGTTAAAACTGTCGTCTGTTAATGCGTTAACAGAGCTATGCTAAGCCGTTAACAGAGCTCCCAAACACTTGAACAGGTGAATTTGTGCGTCCATTGTGGCCAAATGGAGATACTTTAGTTGATGGGACTACCATCAAATTAAAGGTAATTCCGCATAGTTTCTATAGGCCAAAGTTCTGAAAAAATCTTCAAAATATCAATTTTTAGCCAAAAACCTCAAAAATTTCTGGAGAGGATGATTAGTGCGTCCATTGCGGCCAAATGGAGATACTTTAGCTGATGGGACTACCATCAAATTAAAGGTAATTCCGTCTAGTTTCACCGTGTAAAGGCCAAAGTTTTGAAAAAAATCATCTAAATATCAATTTTTAGCCAAAACCTCAAAAATTTCTGGAGAGGATGACAAGTGCGTCCATTGTCGCCAAATGGAGATACTTTAGTTGATGAGACTACCATCAAATTAAAGGTAATTCCGTCTAGTTTCACCGTATAAAGGCCAAAGTTCTGAAAAAAAATCTTCTAAATATCACTTTTTAGCCAAAAACCTCAAAAATTTCTGGAGGGGATGACTAGTGCGTCCATTGTGGCCAAACTAGACGGAATTACCTTTAACTTGATGGTAGTCCCATCAACTAAAGTATCTCCATTTGGCCACAATGGACGCACAAATTCACCTGTTCAAGTGTTTGGGAGCTCTGTTAACGGCTTAACATAGCTCTGTTAACTCATTAACAGCCGACAGTTTTAACAGTGGTTTGTGTCTCTGCTACTTGAATTCGGAATTTATCTTCACTTACATTTAGCAATGTCCGTCTGTCCGTCCGTCCGTCTGTCCATCTATTGTTGTAATCAAATTACAGGTCGCAATTATAGTCCGATCTTAACAAAAGTTGGCATAAGTATGTTTTGTGGATCAAGGACGAACGGTATTTAATTTGAGGCAAATCGGTTCAGATTTAGATATAGCCCCCATACAAATGTCGCTCCCGATTTGACATTTTTTGCTTTAGGAACTAGATAGTGTACTCGATTTTCTTTAAATTTGGCACAGCATCTTATAATCCAACTAGAAACACCTATGCAGAAAGTGGGTAATGTCGGTTCAGATTTAGATATAGCCCCCATACAAATGTCGCTCCCGATTTGACATTTTTCGCTCTAGAAACCACATAGTGTACTCGATCTTCTTTAAATTTGACACAATATCTTATAATCCAACTAGAAACACCTATGCAAAAAGTGGGTAATGTCGGTTCAGATTTAGATATAGCCCCCATACAAATGTTGCTCCCGATTTGCCTTTTGCCGCTTTAGACACAACACATTGTACCCTATTTTCTTTAAATTTGGCACAAGATCTTATAATCCAACTGGAAACACCTATTCATAAAGTAGGTAAGATCGGTTCAGAATTATATATACCCCATACAAATGTCGCTCCCGATTTGCCTTTTTTCGCTCTAGAAACCACATATTGTACCCGATTTTCTTTAAATTTGGCACAACATCTTATAATCCAACTAGAAACACCAATGCAGAAAGTGGGTAATGCCTGTTCAAATTTAGATATAACCCCAATACAAATGTTGCTCCCAAATGTTTAACCGATTTTGCCAAACTATACATATTATATTTCACCGATTTCGTTCCAGGTTTCAATATACCGATTTAACATTTTTTGTCAAACACATATATTTACAGGATACAAAAATTGTTCCCGTTTTCATTTGATTACCGAATTTAATTGTATTCGGATAGGAAGTGGAGTGTATCGTATAGTCGGCCCCGCCCGACTTTAGCCTTTCCTTACTTGTTTATCAAATATAATAGAAAATTTAAAAATAATATTTTTATTTCATGTCGGCCAGAGCGGTTATATGACTGCCATATGAAATAGTGCCACAAATTATATGAAACTTGGTAGGTCCTCTTAGGAACAGTAAAAATTCATTCAAATCAAATTTCAATTCAATAGCTTTAAAATTAGAGTTCATGCCACAAAAGGGAAAACTACATAGTGCAGTATTAACGATCGAAATGAGAAAAAATATTAATATTTTCTTCAAATTCAAATTCTGGGACAAGGGAGTAGTTAATCACTTGATAGGTTTCAACGGAAACAAAGAACTGATTTAGTTTGTATATTATAATTCCGGCTGTTCCCCAAAAAAAAAAAAACATAAGGTACCATCTATTCGTTAACTACTCTTGTCATCCCATGGATTAAATTTTGCTGTTGTTGACTTTTATTGGCTAGTCGTTGAAAGCATGAACAATATTCTTTGTGGCTGTTGCTTTGTATCTGAACGATGATGCTTCATGTAGGTATCCTTTGCAGGGCCGTGCGCAGGGGGGGGGTTTTGGGGGTTCAAACCCCCCCCAGAGAGGTTTCGAACATATACTTTTTAAAACCTTCTAGGCTTTCTGAAGCAATAAAATATAGAATTTTTAAGATTTTTTTTAAATAACTCGTCTGAAATGGTAATTTTGCAGTAAAATCATGAAAACACGAAAAATACATAGAAAAATCGTGGTCTCTTTCTTGAATTTCGGACAAAGGTTATGAAAAATACAAACAAACTAAACGAATTGTGCCAATTTCAAGATTGTGTAGTGCTAATTTCGCTAATGGACAACCAATTGTTCGGAAAATTTTCATTTTTATTAACCGATACCACTTCTTGACATTCGACTAGAGCTATATCTTATGAACTTTTAATTATGTACTGCAATAAAAGTTTGGAAATTTAATAACAAAATCGTTTAGTAATTTTAAAAAAGTGTAGATAAGAATCATAATGAAATCTAAAATATTCTTAATAAAAGCAAATAATTTTTTTGATGCTTGTAGAGCGCTAGAGCGATGTAACATTTGCGATTGGACATTTTTATGGAGCTGTATCTAAATATGAAGCGATGTGTCCTATTTTCATCACAGATGCAACAACAACGGTTTCTGTTACTTCCAATGTTTTGGGAGTTTGCAATTATAATACAAATCCATTTCGACAAATGAAGAAATGAGTTTTAACTTACTAAAATTTTTGTTATATTTATCACTTATGTCTAATATTTTTCAGAGTTAGTATTTTTTTGTACATATGTAACAAATATTATTCAAAAGAGAAACAACAAATTCAGTAACTTGGATCTACGTAGGAAAACGAAACTCTAAAATACCAGTTATTTGGTTTTTTGGAATTAAAATTTCTAGTTGTTTCTTCTTGCATTTCATCGAATACAAAAAACTGTATTTGTTAATTGAATTTATACATGTTTAAGATTATAAAAATGAAGAAACATTTCCAAATATTTTTATTTAATCGGAATATGCGTATAAAGATTTTGTGTAAACATCCTGTTACTCATGTCCTGTATAAATTAAAAACGCCAAAACTCTTTAGACATCCTATTTAGACCCATACTTCGTCAAAAAGCATATCCAATTTTCTGCATTTATCAGAGAAAAAATGCGGGACTGAAGGGTTTATCGCCGAGGAATTTGATCGTTTTTTTGCGTAATATTTCTTCAAAATATATATCGAGGGTTTATATTCAAAAGTGGATATGAACCATTTTCTCGATGCCAAACTATTCTCAGATTTGGATGTCATCTGGAAAATTTGCAAAAGATTTTTTCTAAAGCCATTTTTTTATTTCTGATTTGGCTATCCTCTCGCACGTTAGTTTGTGACTGCATAAGTGGCAATGAACATAAAAATAATAGAAACAAAATATGTCAACAATGGAGAGCATAAAACCGAAGGTTATAATTCGCTACAACGATTTTGTTTAAAACATTTTTCTAGATTTAAGGCATATCTTACTATAAAATTCCATCATTTCGCGTTAATAGCATTTTGATTCCCCAGTTATCAGGCTAAAATAGGAAAAATGGTGGCTGTAAAGTCAAAAATTGTGAAAAGTATATTTAGAAAAACCGCCGTAACTTTTTATTATATTGACAATACCAAAATATTTCTTTGACATGTTATTGCTGACTTCATGGGAATATTTGTGTATGAAAAGTTTCAGAATTATGAATGAAGAAAGTTAAAATATAAGGAATTGCAACGGCGAATTTTGGATTTTTCATCAATTGCAGCGATTTTCGCGACTGGCTACATATATGTTACAATCGACCAATCAGACGGATGAAGCTGGGATCTTTAAATTCGATGTGTACATCACAGAAAATGCGTTTTCTATACAACATTGTCAAGATTTCATGCAACAAGTTATGGAGTTTACAATAAATCTTATTCTTATTTCAACATTCATAGTGCTCAATTTTAAACGTGCAAAAGTGGCTATGAACCATGAAACCACGAATAATAGGAAATTTCGAAAACTTTTTAATCGTAGCAATTAGTAATCCTTTTTAGATTAAACTGTAGAGGAGCGATTAATAATTTCTCTTCAAATTAAGGAGAAAATCGGTTTTTTCGCTCTCCTGAAAAGTTATGTTTTTTCATAGCCACTTATGAATATAAGCCCTCGATATAATAGCAGTGATTGTCTGCTGTCTATCAGCAGGCACTTTCTGCTATTACAGCAGTTTTCTGCAATCTTACATCACCATTCACACTGCTAAAGAGTTTGCAGTCTGCTAAAATTTGCTGTTGTTAATTAAAATATAAAAATAGATAAGCGTTCATAAGCGAGTTTAGCTCGAATTTTCTTTTATATTAGCTTGGGACAAAATGCGCAAATGGCTGTTTACCATCTCAGCAGATACAAATCTGCTGTCTCTTTTTTAACAGCAGAAAATCTGCTCTTTCAGTAGACTTTCTGCTTTCTTTTACTGACATATTCGTTTGAATGCACTGATAGATGGATTACTGAAATGCAATTTTGCCGACAATGAGAAAAGTAAAAAAATCTGAAATTTTTTGTATGGAAAAAATTAAAATTTACTTTAACTTAAAAATGTATTTTTTTCCTAAAATGAAGTTAAAATGTTTACTGAAATTTATGCCGAGTTCTTCATACATTTAAGTATTAATGAACTTATAACAAACATTTGAAATTGTTAAAAAATCTTGAATATTAATCTAAGAAGCAATTCTCGTTCGTTTGCAGAGACTTATTTCTTAAATACTTTATGAATTATTCTAAACAACCACTGCGAAGGCGCCTATTTTGCCTTCGTAACAATCATGGAGTAATAGCTCAACTCTTTATGGCAGAGGTATCATGAAACTTTTGAGAAATATTTCATGTTGTCATTTTTTGTATCAGTTTTGCATACTCTGAATCAAAGCTATTTGTTTGATTTTTTAGTTCAAAAGAACTTATTTTAATTTCACATTTTTTCTTGTATAAAATAAAATTTTCCTCAGTTTAAGTTAAAAATTTACTCGTTTTGAGGAAAAAATCAGCAAAATTGCCCTCAGTTTGAGTAAAAATTTACTTGATTTGAGTAAACATTTACTAGGTTTTAGGAATTTTTTTTTTCAACAAAATTTTACTAAAATTTACTTAGTTTTAGGAAAATTTTGCTTAAATTTAGTAAAAAATTACTTGTTTTTAGGAAAAATTTACTTAGATTTAGGAAAATTTCAGCAAAATTCTACTTATTTAGTAAAAATGTACTTGGTTTCCTAAATTTTAGTTAATTTTAACTCATTATAGGGAAATTTTTTTTGAGTGTAGATGAAAACCCCCCCCCAGGGGAAAATCCTGCGCACGGGCCTGATCCTTTGGTGTATTTGTGTGTGTGTGCGTGTGTATTAGGTATTATGACACTCTCGTCATAAACTGGGGATTATAATGCACAGCACAATTGCAATATAAATGTACATATATTTGCAACGAACGTGTTAGTCAAATACTCTTTACCATCGCTGCATAACAATGAAATACAATATAAATACACACAATATCATATCATATCATCGTATTTGTCGTGTTCAGATTCCGATATGAGGTGAACATTCCATTGCAAAAGGATTTTTTTATTATTGGAATATGAGAGTGCATCGACGACAATAATAACAGTGGCAGTGGCGGTGGCAAACATCACAATGATTTCTATGTTAATTGTCAAAGAGATTTATATTTACTGAAGTCGTTACACTTTAACGGAAACAATGCACTATGAATAAAGTAGATGGTTAAAAATGTGAGGGAAATTACTGCTCACATAAGAAGACGTCATATAAACATATTAGACTAGCTGAACACCCACTCGCTTCGCCAGGCACAAAAAAAACAAATGGTAACATTAAAACCGGGTTTCATATTGATTTTTATCGTGATCACTAATACATGTTCCAATTATAATCAAGGTAATCCGTCGCTGAGATACTAATGAAATTGAAATGTTCCATAGAGAAGAACATCTCCATTGAAGAACATAACTGGGCGAAATCGGTCCACAGGGAAAAGCATTTCCCTCACAAGGACTGAAAATACCCCTAATATTGTATTTAAAGTACTTCACCATGTTTTTGAATATGTCTCCTTATATTTACTTGATATTTGGAATGCGCATCCCCCTTATAGCATTCTTATTTGTAGAGGGTGAAATGGGGCAAAAAGGGATAAAAATGGTACCTATCAAACGACAACAGCTAGAATCACGATATTCGGTGTGTACATTCCTCTAATTCGTACTCCTGGGGAGGGCTATAGCCTCCCACAGTTTTTGTATTCAAAAGAACAAAAATGTATTTGTTAATTTTATGAGAAAATGAAAAAAAAAAAATAATATAATATAATAATAAATATAAGGGGAATAAAAGGTAGCAGAATGGCAAAAAATTAATAAGAATTTAATATTAGACCTGTTCGATTGGGCTTACTAGCTTAGAATTAAGGACTTGATAAGGTTGTACCATAGTTCCCCATTGGTTGTCCTTAAATGTATCAACAAGAAAACAAGTAAGGAAAGGCTAAAGTCGGGCGGAGCCGACTATATGACACACTCCACTTTCTATCCGAATACAATTCAATTCGGTGAAAAATTGAAAAGGGAAGGTTTTTTGTATCCTGTTTTGTATCCTGTAAATGTATGTGTTTGACAAAAAATGTTAAATCGAAAAGGACATTTGTATGAGGATATATTGAAACCTGGAATGAAATAGGTGAAATATGAAATCTGAACCGATCTTACCCACTTTCACCATAGTTTTGTTTAGTTGGACTATAAGATGTTGTGCCAATTTTAAAGAAAATCGGGTACAATATGTGGTTTCTAGAGCGGAAAAAGTCAAATGGGTAGCGAAATTTGTATGGGGGCTATATCTAAATCTGAACCGATTTAATCCATTTTCAACACAGATGTTTCTAGTAGAATTATAAGGTAATGCAAGGTAATTTGACGCAAATCAAGTGAAATATGTGGTCTCTACAGCGGAAAAAGTCAAATCGGGAGCGAAATTTGTATAGGAGCTATATATAAATCTGAACCGATCTAACACGTTTTTACCACAGGTGTTTCTAGTTGAAATATAAGATGTTTTGCCAATTTTAAAGAAAATCTGTAGCAATATGTGGTATCTAGAGCGGTAAAAATTCAAATCGGGAGCGACATTTGTATGGGGGCTATATCTACATCTGAACTGATTTGCTTCAAATTAAATAGCGTTCGTCCTTGATCCACAAAACTTACTTCTGCCAATTTTTGTTAAGATCGGACTATAATTCCGACCTGTACTTTGATTACAACAATAGATGGACAGAGGGACAGACAAATGGACATACAGACGGACATTGTTAAATCGATTCAAAAAGTGATTCTAAGTCGATCGGTATAATTAACAATGGGTCTATCTCGTTTCCTTTTGGGTGTTACAAACAAATGCTCAAAGACATAATACTCTTGTGGAGTGTATAAATAACAGATTTAATGCATTTTTAAACAACGTACACACACAGAAATGTGCACTGCCGACAGAAAGAAAAGCACCAATATAGTAACACTGATGAGTTATTTTTGCAAAGAGCGTGTATGTACAAGGAGAGAAAACACTCTCTTTGTCTTTTAACTTGCTTTCTCTTAAAGTTCGTGTCTCATTTCGAATCCAAAAAGAGTCGGGACTCAAATTATGAAGAAAATTTTAGAATCAGTAAGAGAGTAGTAACTCACCTATTTCTCTCATTCTCACCTTCACTAATTCTTGTTGAATTTTGACCAGACTAATGAATGAGTAAGTATGCAGATATGTATGTATGTGAGTGTGTGTTCTCCATACCACCATTTAAAATTGTATTGAACAGAGTGACGAAAGAGGCTACATTCACTTACATTTCCTAGTCCACAAAATGTATTTATTACGTTCCTATATCTTCGTTTGTTGTGCAGTAAATCTTAGCATGCTTCTTCTTTCTCATGTTGCTTTTGTTTTTGCAACGAGACACCAAAAAAAACAAATACAATGACATTTTAGCGAACCTTTTGCGCACATCACCGGGTTGCTAACGAAGCATCGCACAGAAATACGCGAATGAAACACGACAAACGCACACAACACATATACTGCGTTTACGAATACTTTTCCCGAGCTACATTACTGACATTTTATTGAAATTAAATAATTTTTCTCATGATTTTTTGCAATTCATAGAAAATGTTCACACCGACCGACCGACACGATCCCGACATAGAACTAACTAATTTATGGTGATTTCATCTTGTTTTCTTATCCGCCTACGAAGGTGCGAAAGAGACAAAGCCAGCTACGGGCAAAGGAAGCGGGAAATGAAAGCATTGTTAACAGGGTTACCTGAACGATTGTTTTTAGAAAATCGCATCTGGAACTGTTCGTAATACACTTCATAATAGTGTATGCCGCAAATATTTGGGCAAAATCTCAGATAAAGGGTAGTTTAGACGTATCAAATATTTGCGCAAAAGGGCCGCTGTCCAAATATTTTGAATTTGTGGGTGCGCTCATGTGTGTTATTGTGTTATTGTTATTGTGCATTAAAATCTGATTTTTTTAGTTTTGCTGAATATGTACAAATGTTTTGTATTTGTAGCTGGCGATTGCCACTTCAACAAGAATTTCAATGTGAGCAGATGTGATTACAAATTATTTTTTTCAGACGAATTTAAAGAAACTGCATGTGAAGATGTGACTTCAAATAAATAAAAATAAGAAAGTAGAAATGAAACAAAATAAATTAAAGAGAAACATTATTTTTTTGTTTGGCTAATTTATTGTAATAAATTTAATTTAATTTATGTGATAATGCAATAAATAAAACTTGACTTTACAAGTTACCACCCAGGCTAATGATAAAAATGAAAAACACAATACAAATATTTTGAATTTGCGTGGTTCTACATTCCTTGCATCACATTCTTTTGATCTTTATACCCTCCACCTCCAGGATTGGGGTATACTAACTTTGTCATTCCGTTTGTAACACCTTGAAATATCGACCTGAGACCCCAAAAGTATATATATTCTTGACCTTCATAAAATTGTAAGACGATCTAGCCATGTCCGTCCGTCCGTCAGTCTGTCGATCTGTTGAAAGCACGCTTGCATCTAAACGAAAGGAGGTACAACGTCAAAATTTTCCATAAATGCGTCTTATATTTGTAAAGAGTGATTTGTTAGCTATTATCTTTTTGGCAACACTGGTTTAAACAGCAGACGCACGTTTCGTGTTTTGTTTCACTGTCAAACATCTTCAGTTTGGTCTATAATTTAACCATGAATCGTCTTAGAAACGAACAACGCTTGCAAATTTATGGTCAGTTTAATCTACCCACTGAAGCGGCTATTCGGGCTATTGTGACTAAATTTCGCACCAAATTTACATTGTTGGACATTAAACCACCAACACGCTTACATAGAGTGCGAACTGAAGAAAATATCGCAGCTGTATCGGCCAGTGTTAATGATGACCATCAATTATCGATTCGTCGCCGTTCGCAGCAATTGGGCCTCTGTTACTCAAAAACGTGGAAATGCCAAAATTGGACTAAGCGGATGGACCATTTGAGGCGCAGTCAAGGTCAACATTTGCATTAAGTAATCTTCAAACATTAAATTATATGGACCGTACTATCGATTCAAATAAAGATTTCATGCATTTTTCTGAATTTTATGTGTTTTTTTGAAAAACTTTCCTATAGCTTTTAAAAAATCACCATTTAGTTGTAGATAGGTTGGGATTGCAACTGGGCGACATCGCATACTGGTCGCTGCCATAGGACAAAAATAACAAGTAAGGAAAGGCTAAAGTCGGGCGGGGCCGACTATATGATACACTCCACTTTCTATCGGAATACAATTCAGTAAAAAAGTGAAGATGGGAAAATTTTTGGTATGTTTCCTAATCACAGGCTAATATGACCTGGTCCAATTTGTCAAATCGAGAATAATATTTGTATCGGGGCTATATCCAAACATGGAATGAAGTGACTAACTTTCGCAATAAGTTCTTCTAGTTGAAGTATAACGTGTTATGCTCAATTTTAAGAAATTCTCTGTGAGAGAGCTATATGTAAATCTGAACCGATGTGACCAATTTTCACCATAGGTGTACCTAGTTTAAATATATGATGTTTTGCCAATTTTGATGAAAATCTGTTGAAATATGTGGATGAGCTAAAAATAGGGATTTTTCAATTTGTACTTTTAAGGGAGGAAAGACACAAAACGGGATAAATATTGTACCAATTTAAGTATTGAAGCTATATTCGTGAAAATCGGTATTTACATTTCTCTGTCAACGTAGACTTGCAACGTAAATGGAATTTTCGAAAGGGGTAAAAATGGTACCATATAAAGTATAACAGCTAGAATCTTGAAATTTGTTGTTGTCTGACCATGTAGAACCGAAGTATAATTGGATTTTTCGAAATTTTAACTTTAAAGGGTTGCGCCGGACAAAAAGAGATAAAAATGGTACCAACTAAAGTGTTGCAGCTACAGTCGAGAAATTTGGTGTGCAAATTCCTATGACAACGTAGAAGGGCAGTCTAAATGGTTTGGTACTAAAGGGTGTCCCAAGAAGAACGCAATTTTTAAATCTGGCAACATTCGAAGTGTCATTGTTTGACATTTGAACAATTGTTATTGTTTGTTAGTAGAAGGTACGAGGTTAGTAAAAATGGAGCGCTACACGAATGAACAACGCATTCTCATTGTGAAATTGTTTTACCAAAATGGTGAAAGTTTTGCGGCTACAGTTCACAAATTGCGATCAATTTGGGGTCACAATAATGCTCCAAAAGAGTCAACTGTAAAGAGATTAATGGATAAATTTGCCGAAACTGGGTCTGTTAGTGATGTAAAGACAACAACGCGCCATCGACCAGGTCGATCGACCGAAAATGTCGCAGCTGTACGTGATGATGTCGCTCAAACTCCATCCACCTCAAGTCGACACCGAGCTCAGCAAATTGGTGTCTCCAAATCCACTTTGCAGCGAATTTTGACGAAAGATTTGCATCTTCATGCATACAAAGTTCAATTGACTCAGGAACTGAAGCCAACTGACCATGGACAGCGAAGGGAGTTCGTTAATTGGGTATTGGAGAGACAACATGAAAATGCTGATTTTGCCGATAAAATCATCTTCAGTGACGAGGCCCATTTTCATCTTGATGGCTTCGTCAATAGGCAGAATTGTCGCATTTGGGGTGCGGAAAATCCTCGAGTGATTCACGAGAAGCAAATGCATCCTCAACGTGTCACTGTGTGGTGTGGTTTTTGGGCTGGAGGAATCATTGGACCTTTTTTTATGAAAATGAGGCAGGTCAAGCGCAAACAGTCAATGGTGTTCGGTATCGTGAAATGATAACCAGTTTTTTCTTGCCTAGAATTGAAGAAATGAATGTGGAGGGCATGTGGTTCCAACAAGACGGCGCCACATGTCATACAGCCAGAGAAACAATTCAATTGCTGCATCAGTCATTTTCCGGTCGTGTTATTTCGCGTTTTGGAGATCAGAATTGGCCGCCTAGATCGTGCGATTTAACACCATTAGATTTTTTTCTTTGGGGTTTTTTGAAGTCGATGGTTTACGCGAATAAGCCGACGACGACTCAAGCCTTAAAAGACGAAATTGGACGCTGCATTAATGAAATACCGCAGCATTCATGCAAAACGGTCATTGAAAATTTCATTAAAAGATCGCGTGCATGCCAGCAAAGCCGCGGCGGCCATCTGCACGATATATTGTTCCATACATAACCTCATTCTGTCTACTTTACGATATAATAAAGTTTCACGATTTTTTCTTAAATATCTGTCTTTTATTTAAAATTAAAAAATTGCTCTCTTCTTGGGACACCCTTTATAAGTGGTGAGCGGGACAAAAAGGGATAAAATGGTACCAACTAAAGAATTGCAGCTAGAATCGTGAAATTTGATATGTAAATTCCTCTGACCATGTAAAAGCGCAGTAAAATTGACAAATTCAAATTTGTACTTTTAGGGTGCGCGGGACGAAAAGGGGTGAAAATGGTGTACAACCCATTAATTGCGTAAACGTGGAACATAAATGGATACTTTAAAGTAGTACTTATAAGGAGGATACGGGACGACAAGGGATAAACGTGGTGCCAAATAAAGTACATGCTTTTAGGGGAGAACACGTGCTACCTACAGTATTTTACAAAATACGTAATTTTGGGAAAGAGACGCAAAAAGTTATAAAGTTCGAAACATAAGATAGATGTAAAAGTATCTACGGTTGTAATTTTTTGTTCAAAACTGGGTAGAAATTTATAATAATTATACATATGAATGGAGTTCAGCTAAAATAGTAGTAATGGAAAGAAGGAGTTTGGTTCACCTCCTTCTCATTACCAAACAAAAATGTTCTCCGCAAGAATAAATAAATTGATCAACGTGGCTGAAATTCGATTGTATTACCTTCATTATTTATTACCTGCATGTGAAAGAATTATTTGATTATTTACGCAAATTGTAAAGTTGTCAAATTTATTGTCGAATTTATATTCGTATAGTAGGAATGACCTCGAAAAAAATGTTTTTAATACTCGTTTAAATTGTGTTTTTTGCTGGCTCGCAAAAACACATACAAATAAAAAATAAAACTATATATTAAAATTATCACAAAACACGTAACGAATGACGGATTCTCTTGAAAATTTTACTGTATCTAGCCTGTGGAAAGGGGATGTTTTCTGGCTATAATAGGGGATGGCACGACAAATGGGCATGGCACCGCTCACAAAAACTATAGCAAAATACATTGCTTCACTTGAATATTTTATTGTAACGAACAGAGGATGACCTTGACTATAATAGATCATGATACAAAAAGGGAAGCGGCTCCACACAAACAACAATATTCTAAAGTAACACGTGCCGATTTTATTTCTGCCAGGTTTGGTCAGGGTTTGGTTCTTGAATATAAGAGGTCATGGTATGAACAATTGGCGCGTCTTCATACTCGATTCAAGTAAGGTTTTCCAGTAGATGGATATCAAAATGTTTACGCTGCATATGCATTGGGCCGTGTTTATACCGTACACCCAAACAACGCAGAATGTTATTATTTGAGAATGTTATTAGTTAGGACCCAACTCGGTTTCAAATTTAAGAGCAGTTGAGAGAGGTGTGTCAGAAACTGGAAGACCACATTAATGTATGCTTCTGTCAGCTGTCATCCTCTCCAGATACGAACTTTGTTTCCCAAAAGACCTGTGGGAAAAATTCAAAGAGGATTTGAGTGAGGACATTTTGCATCATTATCGCACCGATAGGATTCTATATCATTTGCGATTAACATTTTCAACGATACGCTGATAAAAATTTAAGACATATGCCTAGCCATCAGCAACAAAACTTTTAATCATCTTGGAATGGTGGTGCCTGAACGTTCTACCATTGACATTACTGATCGAGATTTGCTAAGAAAACGGCAATTCAATATTGAAGACTTGCGTTTGCAACAAAAAACCTCTATTAATTGCAAAGCAACAAGTGGCCTTTGACAAAATTATAACTGCAGTAACAAATGACAGCGGAGGCCTTTTTTTCTCGATGCACCAGGAGGCACAGTTAAAACCTTTCTCATCAGTTTGGTATTAGCACACATCCGCTCTCAAAATGGGATAGCTTTAGCTGTTGCTTCCCCCGGTATTGCTGCTACATTATTGGATGGAGGACGAACGGCACATTCAGCGTTGAAATTGCCATGGAATATGCAATTTGTCGATTCTCCAACCTGTAATATTGGCAAAAGTTCAGGCATGGCGAAAATGCTCAAAACATGGAAGCTGATTAAGTGGGATGACTGCACCTGGGACACCTACAAGCGCTAAATCGGACACTTCAAGATTTAAGATCAAATACACAACTATTCGGTGGAACTCTTATTTTACTAGCTGGAGACTTCCGACAGACCCTTCAGTAATTCCAAAATCAACACCCGCATTTCTGGCGATATATACAAAAAATTAATCTGACCACCAATATGCGTGCACATCTGCATCACGATGGCTCAGCAGCTATATTTTCGAAACATCTACTGGAGGTTGGTAATGGAAAAATGTCAGTTGATGCAGTGAAAAGGAGTATTACATTTTTAAAAAATGTCATTCAGGAATCAATTCAGCAATTAATCGAAAATGTCCTCCCACAAATTTCCACAAACTATAGAAACAAAGAGTGGTTTTACGTTCGTGCTATATTGGCTGAAGAAAAAACGATGTTAGTGCAATAAATTATTTAATTGTGGAACAAATTTCTAGGTGATTGCACACATTGCAAATCGATAGACAGTATTATGAATGCGAATGAAGTTGTCAACTATCGAATTGAATTTCTAAATTCTTTGCACCTTCCAGGAATTCCGCCGCACATGTTATCTCTTAAAATTGGTTCACCTATAATTCTGCTAAGGAATGTTAATCCTCCCCGATTGTGCAATTGTACTAGAATTGCTGTCAAGAGACTAATGCCCAACGTCATTGAAGCAACGATTTTAAATGGAAAATCAAAAGACGAAGATGTCCTTATACCATGCATTCCGATGATTCCCACCGATATACCATCCGATTTCAAACGCCTACAGTTTCTGATTCGCCTAGCATTTTCGAGGACTATAAACAAAGCACAGGGACAATCACTTGATGTTTAAGGATTGAATCTGGAAAATCCATGTTTTTCACATGGTCAATTACATGTTGCTTGCTCACGAGCCCAAAAACTTTAATGTACTTGAACAAAGTGGAAATATTGTAAATATCGTGTATCCCGAAGCACTCCAATGAAAAACTGACTAGCTTAACTAATAGACACAAAATACATTCTTAGAAATAATTACCATAATTAATTAACTCTCTAATAAATGTTTCATTTTCTTTAAAGAAATACTGAAAAATTGCTTAAATAATAGACACAAAATACATTCTTAGAAATAATTACCATAATTAATTAACTCTCTAATAAATGTTTCATTTTCTTTAAAGGAACACTGAAAAAATTACTTAAATTTTCATCAAGTTTTTATATTTTAAAAATGCAACTTATGAATTTAAATAAATAAGTATTAATTTAAACTAATTTACAGAAGTAAAAATATACAAAACAAAAATTGCGAGCATACAAAGTTAGATAAGGACGATGAAACCCCGTGCAACGCCGGGTACAAAAAGCTAGTCTATATATATAAAAATGAATCTGTGTTTGTATGTTTGTTTGTTTGTTCTTTATAGCAGCCTAAACTACTGAACCGATCTTCTTGAAATTTTCACAGTATGTTCATGCTGAACTGGTGGTGAAAATATGCTATATACATTTTTGATATTTTCAGTGGGCGTGGCACCTCCCACACAATTTTGAGATTTATTCGTTTTTTATAAATTAGCATATTCGGAATACTGTTACAGCTAGAGTCTTGAATTTTTGTGAAGGTACACTAATAATTAGTCTGCACAGTTGTGTCAAAAAGGGGCGGCATTGGATAAGTGGGCGTGGCACCTCCCATACGAAGATAAAATCCATTTTGGAATATATGCCGTTCTATGGTATAAAAAAAACTGAAATATTGTGTAAGTGCATCTAGCATCAATGTGCGTAACTGTGCCCAAAAAATGGGCTATATTGGAAAAAAGGGCGTGGTACCTTCCATACGAAGGTAAAACCTATTATCGAATATATTCAGTTCAATGACAACTACAATACTTATCTTTTGTGTGAGTGCATCTAGCAGAAACCTGCGTAGTTGTGCCAAAAATGGACGGTATTGGGAAAGTGGGCGTGGTACCTCACATACGAAGTTAAAACATATTATCGAATATGGTCAGTAGGTGTCATAGACCTAGAGTGCTGAAATTTTGTGTGAGTTGATCCACTGTAAATAGTTGTGCAAAGATGGGCGGAAAGTGGACGTGACCCTTCCCATCTGAAATTAAATCCGGTTTTTTGAGTATATTCTACAACGATATTCCTATATTTTTGTATTTGAAAGATGGCGCATTTTTGATTTGAATTTTGTAAAATTACACATTTTCTGTGGATTTTCTTAGCACAAAAGTAAAGAAAGGTTATAAAAAGAGAAATATTCATTCGCCAACAGCCGACATAAGTCAAGAAAACGGAAATTATATTATTTTTTTAGTTTTTGTGTTGTTTGATTAGTGAACAATTTGATTGATTTTCTATGTGTTTTGAATGTAATGTAATTTCATCTTACGAATGAAGTTTTTTGTTTAGGTAATGGAAAGGAGCAGAATCACACTTAACAAAAAATCAATTTGATTTTGACATTTTTTCAATTATTCGCCGTAAACTAACGTTCTCCATGGAACATATCCATTTCTTTATTATCTCAGGGAAGAAACTTGATTATAATTGGTACATATATTACCGATCAGGACAAAAATTAATATGAAAGCAGATTTTAATTTTACCATTTGTTTTTTTTTTTGCAGCTAGTTTTTTATAAATATCATAAATAAAAGTTCTTAAATCTGATCAAAGTAAAAATTGGCATATCTCATTTTTTTTGGAAGAACGTTCATTTCGGAAGAATGTACTAGCCATAGTAGCCGGCGCTCTAGATGTGTTCACACACCATACAGAAAGCTCTTTGTTTAAGTGGAACAGCAACGCTTTTAATCAATAAAAAGTCTACTCGGTAACCCTGAAAGCGAAACTTTCATTTCCCGCTTCCTTCGTTTCTAGTAGTTAGTTTTGTCTCTTTCGCCCCCTTTAACTTCGTGTGTGGTTAAGTCAAAAGTAATAAATATCAACATCAATTGATTTCTATTTCGGGATCTTTATGGAGTGAACGTGAACGGTCTTTGTGAATTTTTTTTTGTAAATTGCCAACAAATCAAACGTTATTTAATTTAAATGTTTATGTTCGTATTTATACAATTCGAGTGAAGTAATCGCGAATGCAGTTTATGCGAATAACAGTCACTCTTTGTGTCGCTTTCCCATTCGAGTATTTGTGTGCTGTGCTTTGTTAGTTGTCACATGATGGTGCGCAAAAGGTTCGCTAAAATGCCATTGTATTTGCTTTCTTGGTGTCTCATTACAAAAACAATATGAACATTCCGGCGAAGGAGAAACTTGTTAAGATTTACTGGACATTTGTTGTTGTCTGTATTTGAACAGGAAAAAAATAAATTGTGTTAAATAAACTAAACCTCCGTTGCATGAGGTTGTGTGATTTTTGTTTAGGACTAGGAAGTCCGAGTGTAGTTTTGTTTTCGTTACAAATACAATGTAAATACTGAGTCATCCACACAAACTCACACCTGCATGAGACTTACTGAACTTAGTTCCATAGGAATTAGTGTCAATGATAGCAAAATGGGATTATGAAAAAGGTAAGACACTCCCCTATACTATTTTTGCATTTTTTCAAAAAAAAAATAGTTTCTAATAGTTCCCCTTTCTATTCAAAACCAAAGAGCGTAAAAATACAAAAGGGAAAAACTCGCTCGTTGTATGTTAACTCGCTCTTTGTGTGTTAACTAACATGAAAATAACTTCTGTTATTATGATTGTTATGACTGTTATGAGACGCGCAATGTTATGGAATAAAAGCGAATGTTGATGCTAAAGCCAAATAATTACAGCAAAAATTAAAATAAGAAAAACAATGAATACAACCACAAATATACAAGAAAACGAAATGTATGCATATGAGTCATTCCATGTCAAGCGGTACGATTTTTGACCTCTATAGCTACTATTGTTTTGAAAGTTTGTGTACACTCAGAAAAATAGTATTCTTAAATCTGAGTAAAATCCATACTCCAATTTAGTTTAACAATTTTACTCCAGATTAGGTAAAATTTCCTTACGAGAAGGAAAATTAAATAGATATGAGTACACTTTCCTTATATCAAAGCCAGAAAAAATAGTACATATACTCAAAATGGAGTAGTAAATTTACCTAAAAACATTTTTTTGATCTAGTAAAAACTTCTTACAATTAAGTATAGTCACACTTGTGCGGAAGAAAATTTACTAGCGTTTAAGAAAGAAAATAATGCAGAATCTCTTTGTATGGAAAAATTCCATTTAGGATGTTTTTACTTAAAAATGTGTTTATCACTTCAAATAAAGTAAATAAATATAATTAAATTTATGTCATGTTACTCATACATTCAAGTATAAATGAACTTATAAAAAAATACTTCAGTTTGTTTAGAAAATTACATGAATAGTAGTCTAAAAAGCAATTCTCGTTCGTTAGCTGAGACTTACTTCATAAGTACTTCAAATATTACTCTAAACAATCACTGCGAACGTGCCTACCTAGCCTCATGGTGAAATATCTCAACTCTTTATGGTATAAGTAAGATGAAACGTTTGAGAACTATACCATGTTGTCATTTTTCATATAAGTGTTGCATACTCTGAAGCGAAAAAATTTATTTCAATTATCAAGTATAGTCGTAGTCAGGCTGAGTACAAATTTACTTGAATTAAGGAAAAAATTCCGAAAATTTCCTCTGATTGAGTATAAATTTACTTGGCATGACTAAAAATTTACTAAGTTTGAGTAACAATTTACTTGGATTGAGGAAAAAAATCGGAATATTTTCCTCAGTTTGAGTATAAATTTACTTGATTTGAGTAAAATTTCTTAAAAATTTTCCTCAGATTAAGTAAAGATTTACTTGATTTGAAGAAAAATTTTCTTCAGTTTGAGTAAATTTTACTTGCTTTGAGGAAAAGTTGAACTGGGATCAAGTTCAAAGCATGTCTTATTTTCAAGGAAAAGTATGTACTTGATGTGAGAAATTTTTGCCTTAGCGCTATACGAAGTTCAATTTTCCTCAGTTTTAGTACATATTTACTTAATCCGTGGCATACTTTTTTCTGAGTGTATGTATTCTTCTCATAAAAATTTTGTACACGAATTTTTGGAAAAAAATTGATTTTTTTCACTAGTTATGACCAATTTAACAGTGAAAACAAGTAAAAACGGCTTTAAGTTCGGCCGGGCCGAATTGCATTCCACAGAGGTTGTCGGATTTTGTAGAAGTGCAGTAATATTACAGGAAAATATAAATTTTTTAATGTAGTCAAACCAAAACAAATACAAGTATTGAAAAAATAATTTTATAAATAAATATAATATTTTAATTATTTCAAACCACGCTTATAAGGCAAGGCTACCAATACGTCAATTCAAAAAATAAATATTCTTCTATTTATATTTTCAAAAAGCTTAAATACCATAACTATTGTAGACAGTGGGTGCTACAGTTGGTTGTATTTCCATTCTATTTTAATTCCAAAAGTACTAATTTTTAAAATTCATTTTCAGACGTACATAGTAACCTAACTTCAGTGGTTCAATCAATTTTTGCCGTAAAAGAAAAAGTGCGAATTTGGAAAAAGCTTTTTATTTTGCGTGTCTATGCAGCCAGAGGAATGTATACACCGAATTCCATGATTCCAGCTGGGGTCATTTGGTTGGTACCATTTTTACCCCCTTAAGAGTACGACTATATAAAATCTCGTTATTTGACGTTTCTACCCAATTAGAATTTCATCATTCTAGCTGTAGTCGTTTAGTTAGTACTATTTTTATCCCTCTTTACCATTGTATCCCTTGAAAGTACGAATTTCGAAAAATCCGTTTATTTTCCGTCTTTACGCAATCAAAGGAATGTATAATCAGAATTTCATGACTCTAGCTGAGGTCAATTGGTTGGCACTATTTGTACTGCCTTTTTCATTTTAACCCCAAAAGGTACGAATTTCGAAAAATCTGTTTATTTTACGTGTCTACGCAATCAGAAGAATATATACACCGAATTTCATTATTTTAGGTGTAGCAGTTTTGTTGGTACCATTTTATCCCTCTGTACCCATTGTATCCCTTGAAAGTACGAATTTGGAAAAAACCTTTTATTTTTCATGTCTGCGTAGTCAAAGGAATGTATACTCCGAATTTCCTAACTCTAGCTGCGGTCATTTGATTGGTACAATTTTTATCCCCTTTTTTCATTTTAACCCCAAAAAGTACGAATTTTGAAAAATCCGTGTATTTTACGTGTCTACGCAATCAGAAGAATGTATACACCGATTTTCATTATTCTAGGTACAGCCGTTTGGTTGGTACCATTTTTATCCCTCTATTCCCATTTTACCCCTTAAAAGTACGAATTTGGATAAAATACTTTTATATTATGTATCTACTCAATTAGAGGAATGTACACACCGAATTTCGTGTTTCTAGCTGCTGTCGTTTAATATGTACCATTTTTATCCATTTTTTGCCCCATTTCACCCCCTACAAATAAGAATCACTTTATGGTGCACGTTTTTGTTATCGGGGGAATATCAAGTAAGTACAAGCAGACATATTGAAAAAATATGCTTAAATACTCTAAAATATTATGGATTAGTCCTTGTGAGGGAAAAATTTGTCCCTTTGGGCCGATTTCGCAACCGATCTACGGCTATAAGAACATTTGAACGTTCTAGCTCCTTTCGTTTAGATGCTAGCGTGCTTTCAACAGACGGACGGACGGACGGACATGGCTAGACCGTCATAGAATTTTATGACGATCAAGAATGTATATACTTTATAGGGTCTCAGGTCGATATTTCAAGGTGTTACAAACGGAATGACAAAGTTAGTATACCCCAACCCTGGAGGTGGAGGGTATAAAAAACTACTTTTTCAAAAAGGTGTGCTCATTCAATCATTCATGGAGTTTTCAGTGTATTTATATATTGTGTTTACGAACTAATGAAAAAATTATAATTTTGACGATTTTTCATTGCAATTCTGGTTGATTATGTAAAAAATCGAAAAAAATTCTTAAAAAATAGAAGCCACCTTCAAACTCAAATTGTCGCTTAAAAATAAACATAAACATAAAATTTCAACAAAATGAATTGGTGTAATCATTTCGAAAATCAAAAAAAAATAATTAAAATTGCAAAAACTTTAAAAAATCTAACCCTGCTATAACACACCTCATCAATAGTTTAATAGTAATTGAAATTACCTTCAAACCAAGGTACAACACATTTAAATCGGTAAAGTATTTCAGTAGTTACAGGCGATTGAGTGAACACACCTTTTTGAAAAAGTAGTATTTTTTTCACTATTAAATTGGTCATAACTCGTGAAAAAAAAATATTTTTTTTTCCAAAAATACGTATACAATATTTTTATGAGAAGAAAACATACACAGACTTTCAAAACAATCGAAGCTATCGAGGTCAAAAATCATACCGCCTGACATGGAATGACTCATATAAAGTTTCTAGGCGAACCACCTGAAATAATCTAGAAACCACATATTGTATCAGATTGTCTTCAGATTTGGTAAAACATCTTATATTTCCACTGGAAACACCCATGGTGAATATACGTCAGATCGGTTCAGATTTAGATATAGCCCCCATATAAATGTCGCTCCCGATTTGACTTTTGCCGCTTTAAAAGCCGCATATTGTGCTCGATTTTCTTTAAATTTGGCACAACATCTTATAATCTTACTAGAAACACCTGTGGCTAAAGCGGGCTTGATCGGTTCAGATTTAGATATAGCTCCCATACAAATGTCGCTTCCGATTTGACTTTTGCGCTATAGAAACCACATATTGTGCCCGATTTTCTTTAAAATTGGCACAAGATCTTATAGTCCAACTAAACAAAACTATGGTGAAAGTGGGTAAGATCGGTTCAGATTTAAATATAGCCCAAATACAAATGTTGCTCCCAAAAGATTAACCGATTTTGGCCAAACTATACACTTTATATTTCACATATTTCGTTCCAGGTTTCAATATATCCTCATACAAATGTCCTTTCCGATTTAAAATTTTTTGTCAAATGGTGAAACTTTAGCCGTTTTATTGTTGGCCATTTTAATCCCATTTAGATCCTGAAGGTACGAAAGATCTCTTTATTCTTCTCGTCAACGCCGTCAAAGTAATGTACACACCGAGTTTCATTATTATAGCTTCAGCCGTTTGGTTGGTACCATTTTTCTCCCCATTCGCCTCATTTTCTGCATAAAAGTACAAATTTCGAAAAAAAAAAATCCTTTTGTTTCGCATCTTCACAGTCAGATCAATGTATACACCGAATTTCATGATTTCATCTTCAGAGGATTGGCTAGTACCATTTTTATCCTTCTTTTCCAATTGTATCCCTTAAAAGTACGAATTTTGAAAAAATCCCTCTATTATACGTGTCTTCGTAATTTGAAAGATATACACACCGAATTTCATGATTCTAGTTATTGTCGTATCATTGGTACCATTTTTATCCCTTTTTGTCCCATTTCGCCTGCTAAAACGTGTATTTACTTGTTGGTGCTTTTACGCTGCTTAAAGAGTCTAAATATTAGGAGGTATTTTCAGTCCTTGTTAGGGAAAAATTTTTCCCTCTGGGCCTATTTCGCCACTTTCAATCCCAACTGACGTGCAACCATAAGACACATTTATAGAAAATTTGAACCCTTGGTCACTTCGTTCTGCTTTCAACAGACGGACGGACACAAAATGTAGGTCTTTGGCATCAGTAACTCAAAAACACCATAAATTGACCTATGTGGTAATCTGTAAGTGGATATCACTGATCGGACTTCTACTCCCAAAAAAATCTCTAGAAAAGAGGTTTGGCCGTAATGGAACAGTGTTCTAATATACACACAAAAATTAATTTTTCATTTGTTTATCGAAATAATAATAAACCGAAAAAAGATTTATTGAATCTTTTATATAAATTTAATAAAGCCTTAATCCAAAACTATTGAAATAAAATTTTTTGAAAATATATTCACAAAACCCTGCATTTTTCCAATGACCGCACAAAATATTTGTGCCAGAAGCCGCTTTGAACAATGTTTTGCATTTGCGGGGCAACAGCAGAGTATGTAAAACGTATTATTTGAGATTTTGCACAAAACGTTTTTGCCCAAATATTTGCGGTATCTAAATCCCCTATTATGAAGTGTATTACGAACAGTTCCAGATGTGATTTTCTAAAAACAATCGTTAAGGTAACCCTGTTAACAAAGCTTTCATTTCCCGCTTCCTTTGCCCGTAGCTGGCTTTGTCTCTTTCGCACCTTCGTAGGCGGATAAGAAAACAATATAAAATCACCATAAATTAGTTAGTTCTATGTCGGGATCGTGTCGGTCGGTGTGAACATTTTCTATAAATTGCAAAAAATCATTAGAAATGTTATTTAACTTCAACTAAATGTCAGTAATGTAACTCGGGAAAAGAGTATTCGCTAACGCAGTATCTGTGTTGCGTGAATTTGTCGTGTTTCATTCGCTTATTTTGTGCGGTACTTTGATAGCAACCCGTTGATGTGCGCAAAAGGTTCGCTAAAGTGTTATTGCATTTGTTTTTATACCCTCCACCTCCAGGATGGGGGTATATTCACTTTGTCATTCCGTTTGTAACACCTTGAAATATTCATCGGAGACCCCATAAAGTATATATATTCTGGGTCGTGGTAAAATTCTAAGACGATATAGCCATGTCCGTCTGTCTGTCTGTTGAAAGCACGATAGCGGCCGAACGAAATGAGCTAGGAGGTTCAAACTTTTCCTAAATGTGTCTTATGGTTGTAGATCGGTTGGGATTGAAAGTGGACGAAATCGGCCCAGAGGGAAAAAAATTTCCCTCACAAGGACTGAAAATACCCCTAATATTTAGAGTATTTCAGCATGTTTTTTTGAACATATTAGCTTGTATTTACTTGATATTTGCAATGCGCATTCGCTTTATAGCATAAGAGGGCACCATAGAGTGATTTTTATTTGTAGGGGGCGAAATGGGACGAAAAGGGATAAAAATTGTACCTATCAAACGACAGCAGATAAAAACACGAAATTTGGCGTGTACATTCCTCTAATAGAGTAGATACATAATATAAAAGTATTTTTTCTAAATTCGTACTTTTATGGGGTTAAATGGTGATAGAGGGATAAAAATAGTACCAACCTAACGGCTGCACCTAGAATAATGAAATTCGGTGTATACATTCCTCTGATTACGAAGAAACGTAAAATAAAAGAACTTTCCAAAATTCGTACTTTTTGGGGTTCAAATGGAAAAAGGGGATAAAAATAGTACCTACCAAATGACAGCAGCTAGAATCATGAAATTCGGAGTAGACATTCCTCTGACTGCGTAGACACGAAAAATAAAACGTTTTTTCCAAATTCGTACTTTCAAGGGATACAATGACTACAGGGGATAAAAATAGTACCAACTAAACGAATACAGGTAGAATGATGAAATTCAGTGTGTACATCCCTCTAATTATGTAGATACGTAAAATAAACAGAGTTTAGATAGCCGTACTCTTGAGTAGGCAAAATTGGAAAAAGGGGATAAAAATGGTACCAACAAAATGGCCGCTGATATAATCATGGAATTCGGTGTACACATTCCTCTGACTGCATAGCCACGTAAAATATTTTTTTCCAAATTCGTACTTTATTTTGTTGCTTTTACGACAAAAAATGGTAGAATCATGAAGTTGTCTTATACTGCGTACGTGAGAGATAAGGTATTTTCAAAAATTATACTTTTGAAATTAAAATAGGATGGAAATACAACCAACCAAACGACTGTAGCTGAAAATACTCTCTCTGTCCCCCAATATTTAGGGTATTTATGATTGCTCCCTTATATTTACTTTATGAATTGAAATATTATTTCCATTGTATATACATAGTATACAAATATTGGAAGCCTTGGCTTATTAATTAAATTTCTGACTTTCATACAGTTAAAATTTGTTGCGGACATTTCTCTTGGAAGCACCACAAAGTAAACAAAAGTTGTAGCGGGCGAAATGGGACAAAAATCATGAAATTCGGTGTGTACATCCCTCTAATTGCATAGACACGTAAAATAGAGGGATTTTTCGAAATTCGTACTTTTAAGGGATATAATTAAAAAGAGGGATAAAAATGGGACCTACCAAACCGCTGAAGTTGAAATCATGAAATTCGGTGTATACATTCTGACTATGAATACTCGAAAAAGGGTTTTTTCGAAATTTGTACATTTGGGCGGAGAATGGGGCGAATGGGATATCTTTAAAATTTATACTTTTCTTATCACTTTGTCTGTATCTGAAAATTTCTAATGGCGACTGATTGTCGATTTTAAACAGTGCGCATAAGTATACATTATAGTTTGAAATATTAACTAAAATATCAAAATTTTCGTAGTATGGTACTGTGCTCCTATGTAAAGTCGACATCCTTTAATCTGCTGGTAATACTTGGAATGCACTCATCGGTGGAGGGTATATAAGATTCGGCCCGGCCGAACATAACGTCTTCTTACTTGTTTTTTTTTGGTGTCTCGTTGCAAAAACAAAAGCAACATGAGAAAGAAGAAGCATGTTGAGATTACTACACAACAAACGAAGATATACGAAGGTAATAAATACATTTTGTGGACTAAGAAATGTAAGTGAATGTAGCCTCTTTCGTCACTCTGTTCACTCCAATTTTAAATTGGGGTATGGAGAACTCACACACATGCATATCTGCATACTCACGCATTCATTGGTCTGGCCAAAATTCAACAAGAATTAGTGAAGGTGAGAATGAGAGAAATAGGTGAGTCACTACTCTCTTACTGTTTCTAAAATTTTCTTTATAATTTGAGTCCCGACTCTTTTTGGAGTCGAAATGGGACACGAATTTTAAGAGAAAGCAAGTTAAAAGACAAAGAGAGTGTTTTCTCTCCTTGTACATTCACGCTCTTTGCAAAAATAACTCATCAGTGTTACTATATTGGTGCTTTTATTTCTGTCGGCAGTGCACATTTCTGTGTGTACGTTGCTTAAAAAATGCATAAAATCTGTTATTTATACACTCCACAAGAGTATTATGGCTTTGTGCATTTGTTTGTAACACCCAAAAGGAAACGAGATAGACCCATTGTTAAGTATTGATTTAGCAATGTCCGTCTGTCTGTCCATCTATTGATGTAATCAAATTACAGGTCGCAATTATAGTCCGATCTTTACAAAAATTGGCACATGTAAGTTTTGTGGATCAAGGACGAACGCTATTTAATTTGAGTCATATCGGTTCAGATTTAGATATAGCCCCCATACAAAAGTCGCTCCCGATTTGACATTTTCTGCTCTAGAAATCACATATTGAGCCCGATATTCTTTAAATTTAGCAGAACATCTCATAATCTATATATATAAAAGAGTTGCGTTACTGACTGACTGACTGACTGACTGACTGACTTATCATTGACCAGCCCCCAGACCAAACGGCTGAAGCCAGGGTCATGAAATTTTCAGGGTAGTTCCCAAATATGACGTAGACGTCGACTAAGAAAGGGTTTTACGAAATTCGTACTTTTAGGGGATAAAATGGCCCAAAAAGGGATAAACATCGAACCTTCGTCCTGACTAAACGGCAGTAGCTATAAACATGAAATTCGGTGAGTTCCTCGCAATGACCATGCAGACGAGCTACAAATCAGGATTTTTCGAAATTTGTACTTTTAAGGGCCGAACGGGACAAAAAGGGATAAAAATGGTACCAACTAAAGTATTACAGCTAGAATCGTGAAATTTGGTATGTAAATTGCTCTGATCATATAGAAACGAAGTAAAATTAGATTTTTGCGAAATTTGTACTTTTAAGAGAAGAGCGGGACAAAAAGGGATAAAAATGGTACCAACTAAAATATTACAGCTAGAATCGTGAAATTTGGTATGTAAATTCCTCTGAACATATAGAAACGAAGTAATATTGGATTTTTCGAAATGTGTACTTTTAAGGGGCGAGAGGGACAAAAAGGGATAAAAATGGTACCAACTAAAGTATTACAGCTAGAATCGTGAAATTTGGTATGTAAATTCCTCTGACGATACAGAAACGAAGTAAAATTGGATTTTTCGAAATTTGTACTTTTAAGGACGAACGGGACAAAAAGGGATAAAAATGGTACCAACTAAAGTATTACCGCTAGAATCGTGAAATTTGGTATGTAAATTGCTCTGATCATATAGAAACGAAGTAGAATTTGATTTTTTTCGAAATTTGTACTTTTAAGAGAAGAGCGGGACAAAAAGGGATAAAAATGGTACCAACTAAAGTATTACAGCTAGAATCGTGAAATTTGGTATGTAAATTACTCTGACGATACAGAAACGAAGTAAAATTGGATTTTTCGCAATTTGTACTTTTAAGGGGCGAGCGGGACAAAAAGGGATAAAAATGGTACCAACTAAAGTATTGGTATGTAAATTCCTCTGACCATATAGAAACGAAGTAAAATTGGATTTTTTCGAAATTTGCACTTTTAAGGGAAGAGAGGGACAAAAAAGGATAAAAATGGTACCAACTAAAGTATTACAGCTAGAAACGTGAAATTTGGTATTTAAGTTCCTCTGATCATATAGAAACAAAGCAAAATTAGATTTTTTCGAAATTTGTACTTTTAAGGGGAGAGCGGGATAAAAATGGTACCAACTAAAGTATTACAGCTAGAATCGTGAAATTTGGTATGTAAATTCCTCTGATCATATAGAAACGATGTAGAATTTGATTTTTTCGAAATGTGTACTTTTAAGGGAAGAGAGGGACAAAAAGGGATAAAAATGGTACCAACTAAAGTATTACAGCTAGAAACTTGAAATTTGGTATGTAAATTCCTCTGATCATATAGAAACGAAGTAGAATTTGATTTTTTCGAAATTTGTACTTTTAAGAGAAGAGAGGGACAAAAAGGGATAAAAATGGTACCAACTAAAGTATTACAGCTAGAAACGTGAAATTTGGTATGTAAATTCCTCTGACCATATAGAAACGAAGTAAAATTTGATTTTTTCGAAATTTGCACTTTTAAGGGAAGAGAGGGACAAAAAGGGATAAAAATGGTACCAACTAAAGTATTACAGCTAGAAACGTGAAATTTGGTATGTAAGTTCCTCTGATCATATAGAAACAAAGTAAAATTAGATTTTTTCGAAATTTGTACTTTTAAGGGGAGAGCGGGATAAAAATGGTACCAACTAAAGTATTACAGCTAGAATCGTGAAATTTGGTATGTAAATTCCTCTGATCATATAGAAACGAAGTAGAATTTGATTTTTTCGAAATGTGTACTTTTAAGGGAAGAGAGGGACAAAAAGGGATAAAAATGGTACCAACTAAAGTATTACAGCTAGAAACGTGAAATTTGGTATGTAAATTCCTCTGATCATATAGAAACGAAGTAGAATTTGATTTTTTCGAAATGTGTACTTTTAAGGGAATAGCGGGGCAAAAAGGGATACAAATGGTACCAACTAAAGTATTACATCTAGAAACGTGAAATTTGGTATGTAAATTCCTCTGACCATATAGAAACGAAGTAAAATTGGATTTTTCGAAATTTGTACTTTTAAGGGGCAAGCGGGACAAAAAGGGATAAAAATGGTACCAACGAAAGTATTACAGCTAGAATCGTGAAATTTGGTATGTAAATTCCTCTGACGATATAGAAACGATGTAAAATTGGATTTTTCGAAATTTGTACTTTTAAGGGGAGAGCGGGACAAAAAGGGATAAAAATGGGACTAACTAAAGTATTGCAGATAGAATCGTGAAATTTGGTATGTAAATTCCTCTCACCATATAGAAACGAAGTAAAAATAGATTTTTTCGAAATTTGTATTTTAGGGGGTGAGAGGGACAAAAGGGATAAAAATGGTACCAACTAAAGTATTACAGCTAGAATCGTGAAATTTGGTATGTAAATTCCTCTGACCATGTAGAAGCGCAGTATAATTGATTTGTTCGAAATTTGCACTTTTTAGGGGTAGGCGGGACAAAAAGAGTTCCAATTTAAGAATTGCGGCTATAGTCGGGAAATTTGGAGTGTTAACTGTGTGTAAAGCGCAATCTAAATGGATTTTTTGAAATTTTCTTATAGGGGGTGGGCAACAAGGGATAAAAGTAGTACCAACTAAAGTATTCGAGCTATAGTCGTGAAATGTGGTGTGTAAGTTCCATTGACAACGAGAAGCGCAAATCTAAACAAATTTTTCTAATTTTGTACTTATAAACAATGAGCGGGATAAAAATAGTACTAACTAAAATATTTCAGCTATAGTCGTGAAATTTTGTGTTTAAATTTCTCTGACAACGTAGACTTGCAACATAAATGGATTTCTCGAAATTTGTACTTTAAAGTTGCGAGCGGGATAAAAACTTTAGTATTACAGCTAGAATCGTGAAATTTAGTGTGTAAATTTCTCTGACCATATAGAAGCGCAGTAGGTTGATTTTTCGAAATTTGTACTTTTAAGGGGTGCGCGGGACGAAAAGGGATAGAAATGCTCTACAATCATTCAATTACTTAAGCGCGGAACATAAATGAATATTTCAAAATTTGTACTTAAAAGGGGGGTCCCGTATAACAAGGAATAAATGTGTTACCAAATAAAGCACATATTTTTAGGGGAAGCAAAAACACATTTTGCCTATAGTGATTTTTCAAAATGTGTACTTTTTGGAAAAGAAGTGTTATAAACTGGCTGGCTGAATCTAGAAACATGAGATCGAGGATATAAATAAAATTGTAATATTTTGTTCAAAACTTGGTAGAAAATTATAAAAATTATACATACGAAGTAGTTCAGCTAAAGTAGTGCTAGCTAATAGGAGGTTTCCAAATTACTATTTTAGATTTATCTATATACACCAAAAGAAAATTAAATAAATACTATCAAAAAACAAAGACGGATAAAATTAACAAATAACTGTCTTTTTCGCGTGCGAAGCAGCGGGTACTGCTAGTCCAACTATAAACACCTATGCAGAAAGTGGGTAAGATCGGTTCAGATTTAGATATAGCCCCCATACAAATATCGGTCCCGATTTGACATTTTCCGCTCTAGAAACCACATATTGTACCCGATTTTCTTTGACTTTGGCACAGCATCTTATAATCCAACTATAAACACCTTTGCAGAAAGTGGGTAAGATCGGTTCAGATTTAGATATAGCCCCCATACAAATGTCGGTCCCGATTTGACATTTTCCGCTCTAGAAACCACTTATTGAGCCCGATATTCTTTAAAATTAGCAGAACATCTCATAATCCAACTATAAATACCTATGCAGAAAGTGGGTAAGATCGGATCAGATTTATATATAGCTCCCATACAAATTTCGCTCCCAATTTGATTTTTTTTCCGCTCCAGAATCCACATATTTTAACAGATTTTCATCAAAATTGGCAAAACATCATATATTTAAACTAGGTATACCTATGGTGAAAATGCGTCACATTGGTTCAGATTTACATATAGCTCTCATACAAATTTCGTTCCCCCAGAAACGAGTATTTTCAGAGAATTTCTTAAAATTGAGCATAACACGTTATACTTAAACTAGAAGAACTTATTGTGAAAGTTAGTCACTTCATTCCATGTTTGGATATAGCCCCGATACAAATATTATTCTCGATTTGACAAATTGGACCAGGTCATATTAGCCTGTGATTAGGAAACATACCAAAAATTTTTCCATTTTCACCTTTTTTACTGAATTGAATTGTATTCCGATAAAAAGTGGAGTGTATCATATAGTCGGCCCCGCCCGACTTTAGCCTTTCCTTACTTGTTATTTTTGTCCTATGGCAGCGACCAGTATGCGATGTCGCCCAGTTGCAATCCCAACCTATCTACAACTAATGGGTGATGTTTTTAAGGCTTTTAAAGTTTAAAAAAAAACACATAAAATTCAGAAAAAATCATGTATAAATAAATCCATATAATTTAATGTTTGAAGATTATTTCATGGAAATGTTGACCTTGACTGCGCCTCAAATGGTCCATCCGCTTAGTCCAATTTTGTCATTTCCACGTTTTTGAGTAACAGAGGCCCAATTGCTGCGAACGGCGACGAATCGATAATTGATGATCATCATTAACACTGGCCGATACAGTTCGCACTCTACGTAAGCGTGTTGGTGGTTTAATGTCCAACAATGTAAATTTGGTGCGAAATTAAGTCACAATAGCCACAATAGCTTCAGTGGGTAGATTAAACTGACCATAAATTTGCAAGCGTTGTTCGTTTGTAAGACGAGTCATGGTTAAATTATCGACCAAACTGAAGATGTTTGACAGTGAAACAAAACACGAAACGTGCGTCAGCTGTTTAAACCAGTGTTGCCAAAAAGATAATAGCTAAAAAATCACCCTTTACAACTATAGGGTGTCCCAAGAAGAACGCAATTTTTAAATCTGGCAACATTCGAAGTGTCATTGTTTGACATTTGAACAATTGTTATTGTTTGTTAGTAGAAGGTACGAAGTTAGTAAAAAAGGAGCGCTACACGAATGAACAACGCATTCTCATTGTGAAATTGTTTTACCAAAATGGTGAAAGTTTTGCGGCTACAGTTCGCAAATTGCGATCAATTTGGGGTCACAATAATGCTCCAAAAGAGTCAACTGTAAAGAGATTAATGGATAAATTTGCCGAAACTGGGTCTGTTAGTGATGTAAAGACAACAACGCGCCATCGACCAGGTCGATCGACCGAAAATGTCGCAGCTGTACGTGATGATGTCGATCCACCTCAATTCGACACCGAGCTCAGCAAATTGGTGTCTCCAAATCCACTTTGCAGCGAATTTTGACGAAAGATTTGCATCTTCATGCATACAAAGTTCAATTGACTCAGGAACTGAAGCCAACTGACCATGGACAGCGAAGGGAGTTCGTTAATTGGGTATTGGAGAGACAACATGAAAATGCTGATTTTGCCGATCATCTTCAGTGACGAGGCCCATTTTCATCTTGATGGCTTCGTCAATAGGCAGAATTGTCGCATTTGGGGTGCGGAAAATCCTCGAGTGATTCACGAGAAGCAAATGCATCCTCAACGTGTCAGTGTGTGGTGTGGTTTTTGGGCTGGAGGAATCATTGGACCTTTTTTTTATGAAAATGAGGCAGGTCAAGCGCAAACAGTCAATGGTGTTCGGTATCGTGAAATGATAACCAGTTTTTTTCTTGCCTAGAATTGAAGAAATGAATGTGGAGGGCATGTGGTTCCAACAAGACGGCGCCACATGTCATACAGCCAGAGAAACAATTCAATTGCTGCATCAGTCATTTCCCGGTCGTGTTATTTCGCGTTTTGGAGATCAGAATTGGCCGCCAGATCGTGCGATTTAACACCATTAAATTTTTTTCTTTGGGGTTTTTTGAAGTCGATGGTTTACGCGAATAAGCCGACGACGACTCAAGCCTTAAAAGACGAAATTGGACGCTGCATTAATGAAATACCGCAGCATTCATGCAAAACGGTCATTGGAAATTTCATTAAAAGATCGCGTGCATGCCAGCAAAGCCGCGGCGGCCATCTGCACGATATATTGTTCCATACATAACCTCATTCTGTCTACTTTACAATATAATAAAGTTTCAGGATTTTTTTTAAATATCTGTGTTTTATTTAAAATTAAAAAATTGCGCTCTTCTTGGGACACCCTTTATAAGACGCATTTATGGAAATGTTGACGTTCTACCTCCTTTCGTGTAGATGCAAGCGTGCTTTCAACAGATCGACAGACTGACGGACATGGCTAGATCGTCTTACAATTTTATGACGGTCAAGAATATATAAACTGTTAGGGTCTCAGGTCGATATTTCAAGGTGTTACAAACGGAATGACAAAGTTAGTATACCCCAATCCTGGAGGTGGAGGGTATACAAATCAAAAGAATGTGATGCAAGGGATGAAGAACCACGCAAATTCAAAATATTTGTATTGTGTTTTTCATTTTTGTCATTACCCTGGGTGGTAACTTGTAAAGTCAAGTTTTATTTATTGCATTATCACATATTACAATAAATTAGCCAAACAAAAAAATAATGTTTCTCTTTAATTTATTTCTTTTCTACTTTCTTGTTTTTATTTATTTGAAGTCACATCTTCACATGCAGTTTCTTTAAATTCGTCTGAAAAAAATAATTTGTAATCACATCTGCTCACATTGAAATTCTTGTTGAAGTGGCAATCGTCAGCTACAAATACAAAACATTTGTACATATTCAGCAAAACTAAAAAAATCAGATTTTAATGCGAAATTTTGCACAATACCACACAAAAGCGCACCCATAAATTCAAAATATTTGGACAACGGCCCTTTTGTGCAAATATTTGATACGTCTAAACTACCCTTTATCTGAGATTTTGCCCAAATATTTGCGGTATCTAAATCCCCTATTACAAAGTGTATTACGAACAGTTCCAGATGCGATTTTCTAAAAACAATCGTTAAGGTAACCCTGTTAACAAAGCTTTCATTTCCCGCTTCCTTTGCCCGTAGCTGGCTTTGTCTCTTTCGCACCTTCGTAGGCGGATAAGAAAACAAGATAAAATCACCATAAATTAGTTAGTTCTATGTCGGGATCGTGTCGGTCGGTGTGAACATTTTCTTTAAGTTGCAAAAACTCATTAGAAATGTTATTTAACTTCAACTAAATGTCAGTAATGTAACTCGGGAAAAGAGTATTCGCTAACGCAGTATCTGTGTTTTGTGCATTTGTCGTGTCTCATTCGCTTATTTTGTGCGGTGCTTCCTTAGCAACCGGGTGATGTGCGCAAAAGGTTCGCTAAAATGTCATTGTATTTGTTTTTGTTGGTGTCTCGTTGCAAAAACAAAAGCAACATGAGAAAGAAGAAGCATGTTGAGATTTACTGCACAACAAACGAACGTATTTGAATGTAATAAATACATTTTGTGGACTAGGAAATGTAAGTGAATGTAGCCTCTTTCGTCACTCTGTTCAATACAATTTTAAATCGGTATGTGGAACTCACGCATACAAATCACACATTCGTTGGTCTGGCTAAAATTCAACGAGAATTAGTGAGAGTAATGAAAATGAAAGAAAAAGGTGAGAGAGGAGTGGCTCTCTTACTGTTTCCAAAATTCTCTATAAAATTTGAGTGTCGACTCTTGTAAGATTCGTAGTGAGACCACGGTTGCCACTATTGGTTATTTTTAACCAAAATAGATAACCTTTAAATTGTTTGGTTACTTGGTAACTTTTTATTCATTTTTGGTAACTTTTGTAATTATACCCTACACCACTTCGTGGGCTAGGGTATTATAAGTTAGTTTCGCACCAAATGTTTGTAACACCAAGAAATAATCGAGCTAGACCCACCTTTAAGTATACCGATCGGCTTAGAATCACTAGCTGATTCGATTTAACGATGTCTGTCTGTCCGTCTGTCCGTCTGCTGTCCATCTAAGCTTGTTCGCACTCTACAGGTCGCAATTGTTGTTCGATTGTCATGAAACTTAGCAGAAGTTATTTTTTCTGGCCAATGACCATCGGTATTGAATTTGGAGGAAATCGGTTCAGATTTCGATATAGCCCCCATTCAAATGTCGGTCCCGATTTGACATTTTCCGCCCTATAAAGCACATATAGTACCCGATTTTCTTTAAATTTGGCACAACATCTTATAATCCAACTAGAAACACCTATGCAAAAATTGGGTAAGATCGGTTCAGATTTAGATATAGGCCCCATACAAATGTCGCTCCCGGTTTGACATTTTCCGCTCTAGAAACGACATATTGTACCCGATTTTCTTTAAATTTTGCAGAACATCTTATAATCCAACATGAAACACGTATGCAAAAATTGGGTAAGATCGGTTCAGATTTAGATATAGCCTCCATACAAATGTCGCTCCCGATTTGACATTTTCCGCTCTAGAAACGACATATTGTACCCGATTTTCTTTAAATTTGGCAGAACATCTTATAATGCAATTAGAAACACGTATGCAAAAATTGGGTAAGATCGGTTCAGATTTAGATATAGCCCCCATACAAATGTCGCTCCCGATTTGACATTTTCCGCTCTAAAATCCACACATTGTACCCGTTTTTCTTTAAAATTGGTACAACATCTTAGAATCCAACTAAAAAACCTATGGTGAAAGTGAGTAAGATCGGTTCAGATTTAGATATAGCCCTCATACAAATGTTGCTCCCGAATGTTTAACCGATTTTGGCCAAATTTTACATATTATATTTCACCCATAAACAGACATGGTGAAAGCGGGTCACATCGTTCCAGGTTTCAATATACCCCCGTACAAATGTCCTTTCCGATTTAACATTTTTTGTTAAACACATACATTTACAGGATGCAAAAATCCTTCCCGATTTCAATTTTTTCCGAATTGAATTGCAATGAGAATTGTTTGGGTGATGTCCATACTTTGGTATGACTTTGGTTAACTACTGTATAATTTGTATTTGTCTGTCAGACAATTGGATCAATTACCATATTATTTACCATATTCGTTAAGTTTGACTACAGATGAATTTATAGCATATAAATTATATGAATATAATTTGTATGAACTATATAAAATTGCTCCCATGAAATACCTGGGTTTAGTAATCAAAGCGAGGTACATACGCAGGGAGTGGTGTAGGGTATTATATAGTCGGCCCCGCCCGACTTTAGCCTTTCCTTACTTGTTTTAAATTAAGCGTATGTAAAATATTTATGTTTTCATTATGTATAGATTATTTTTTATTATTTATTCATAGAATCCGCTTGTTGGGAAAAACTATTTTTATTCGAAAAAATATATTTTTGCTGGCACGAAAAAATCACAACAAAATAGAAAAAAATCTAAAAAATTAAAAAAATCTAAAAATTATTTTTTGTTTTATTTTGTAATAGGCAATGTAGAAGTAACTCCTTGTTGACGCAAAAGGTTTTTTAAATATTTTTTTTCTGTTTAAAATGCGCAAAAGTCCCTTTATAAATTGAATAACAGAATACTTTATTTTAGTTTGGCATCTTAACGAAGAAAACAACGCATATTTGAAGAAAATATATGGATAAATGTTGAAGTTATGACCCTTATGTAGAAATGAGGGAATTTATTTTTGCTTAAATACGTGAAGGCGGCATGTACTTCCACAGAAGGACCATAACTTCTACATTTGTCCATAGATTTTCTTTAACTAGGCCTTGTTTTCTTCGTTAAGATGCCAACTCAAATAAAATATTCTGTTATGAAATTTGCCATTATTACGAAAATTAAAAGATTATGATTTAATCGTTTGCGTATATATAACTTCTACATTAGCTATTAAAAATAAATTAAAATAATATTTCGACTATATTTTTATTGATTTTCACGTGCCAGCAAAAATAGATTTTTTCGCCACTGAATTTATATCCTTAGTGTTAATTCAATTAAAAAACCACACAACTGGTATCGGGGTATATGCTGTGTTTATTTTTATTTGGATTTTATGTCATTGTCCGATTTCTAACTTATTTTGCGTTAAACTATACGGTATACCACACTGTAATATTGTATACTATTTTAAAAATATGAATTTAAAACAAACAACGCAAACATAGAGTGTTTTAAATAATTAAATTAAATAATTTTCGGATTTGCGGGGCGTTACTTATTTCGATTTAAAATGTATATCTTTGTGGAAATTGTTTGCGTGATTTACGTGAATCACGTGATTCACGCGTGAATCACGCGTGATCGTGAGCAAAATTTATTTTACTCACGTGAGCGTGCGTGAATGTGAGTAACGGAAAAATCTTCGTGCGTGAACGTGCGTGATTAAATTTTTTTCCTTCGTGAGCGTGCGTGAACGTGAGCCAATAATCACTCACGCGCACATCTCTAGTACAAATATTAAGGGTGGCTTCTCCGAAAACTGGAATTTTAGTAAAAAAATTTGAAAATATTACTATAATTTTTATAATATCGTTTTCGAGTTCAGAAAGCCAAAAATATCAGAAAATGTTATACATGACTTCGGTCTGAAATATCCGCCTCGTTCGCGCTCTTTATATGTCGTCTTGGTTACTTTTGATAACTTTTGATAACTTTTTGAAAAAAATCTGGTAATAAAAAATCATCTATAGTGGCAACCGTGAGTGAGACACGAATTTTAAGAGAATGCTACGGATTGTGACCACGGTTGCCACTATTGGTTATTTTTAACCAAAATTGGTAACTTTTAAATGGTATGGTTGCTTGGTAACTTTTTATTCATTTTGGTAACTTTTGTAACTTTGAATTAAATTCATTATTTTTATTATTTATTCATAGAATCCGCTAGTCGTCGGAATTGGAATTAAAATAAATTAAACAAGGAAAACACTATGATCTCATGACACCAATTCAACGAATTCCTTTAATATGTGTGCTGTAATTTTGTTATATTGGCCCGATTGCACCCGCTTAATGTTCAATTAAAGGTCTACAGTCCCCAAAGATCTGGGAAAAAATATATTTTTGCTTGTACGGAAACAATCATAAAAATAGAAAAAAGTATTTTTAATAGCAAAAGTAGAAGTAATGACTATTCTTGTTGACGAAAAAGAATTTTTAAATAATAATGTTTATTTGTTGTTCAAATAACGCGAAATTTACAAATTCGGTATTAGAATATTTTATTTTAATTTGTAATAGCTTCTTAACGAAGAAAACAACGCACTTTTGTAGAAGAACTGTAAATAAATGTAGAAGTTATGAGGGAATTTTAGTCATACGTTAAACGACATGTACCACAACTTCTACATTTATCCATAAAGTCAACTAAAATAAAATATTCTGTTATATCCTTGTTATATACATGCGAAATCTAACTGAAATGACATAAGGTCGACTTTAAAATGTCAGATTTATATAAGATCTGACATTTGTAAATCGACCTTATGTCATTTCCGCCATTTCGATACAAAATTGTCAATATAGTTTTTGAATTTATCCAAAATACATCAGAAAATGTTATACATGGCTTCGGCCTAAAATATCTGTTTCGTTCGTTTTGAAAAATTGGTTCCTTTAATGACTTTTGGTAACTTTTTGGAAAAAATCTGGTAATAAAAAATCATCAATAGTGGCGACCGTGATTGTGTCGTGTATCCAGGCAAAGACCTTCTATCCACAAGACAAGCAAAAAGGCGTTAAGTTCGGCCAGGCCGAATCTTATATACCCTCCACCATGAATTGCATTCCACACAGGAAGTCGATTTTCGTAGAAGTGCAATAATATTACAGGAAAATATATTTTTTTTAATATAGTCAAACAAGAACAACTACAAATATTGAAAAAATAATTTTATAAATAAACTAGCTTTTTGTACCCGGCATTGCACGGGTTTTCGTCTTCCTTATGTATGTAACTTTGTATGCTCCCAATTTTTGTTTTTTATATTTTTATACACTCCACGAGAGTATTATGTCTTTGTGCATTTGTTTGTAACACCCAAAAGGAAACGAGTTAGACCCATCGTTTATTATACAGATAGACTTAGAATCACTTTTTGAATCGATTTAGCGATGTCCGTCTGTCTGTCCGTCCATCTATTGATGTAATCAAATTAAAGGTCGCAATTATAGTCCGATTTTAACAAAAATTGACACAAGTAAGTTTTGTGGATCAGGGACGAACGCTATTTAATTTGAAGCTAATCGGTTCTGATTTAGATATAGCCCCCATAAAAATGACGCTCCCGATTTGACTTTTTCCGCTCTAGAAGCCACATAAAGGGTGTTTTTTATTGGGGTATAGAACTTTAAGTTGGCATCACTTTTTTAACTGGCGGCCATTTTGTCAGCTGTCAAGTGATTAATATTTTGTTTGGTTTGCCATTTCATCATGAACAGGTTGACAAAAGAACAACGCTTGCAAATCGTGCAAATTTATTTCGAAAGTAATGGTTCAGTTCGCGAAGTTCACCATTTTATGGTCGACATAATCGTCCATCAGAGCAATTAATTCGGTTAACCATGGATCGTTTTCGCACTACGTTTACTCTATGTGATAATACGCATCCGCAGAGACGTCGAACAGTGCGCACCGAAGAAACAATTGCCGCTGTAGAGCAAAGTGTTGAAGAGGACCCGAATGAATCGATTCGCCACCGTGCACAGCAATTGGAGCTGCACAGCAATTGGAGAAAGTGGTTGAAAATTGGACCTGTAGAATTAACTATAGTCGAGCCAGCCGCGGCGGCCACATGCCCGAAATCATATTTAAACATTAATGGCATAAAATTATCCTTCCAATAAAGCCAAATTGATGGACATTAAAACGATTTCTTGTGTTTTATTTCAATTCGAAGTTCTATACCTCAATAAAAAACACCCTATATTTCACTCGATTTGCTTCAAATTTGGCACAGTATCCTATAATTGAACTGGCAAGAGCTATAGTGAAAATCGGTCAGATCGGTTCAGATTTAGATATAGCCCCCATACAAATGTCGCATTTGTCGATTTGACTTTTTCCGCTCTAGAAACCACATATTGTACCCGAATTTCTTTAAAATTGGCACAACATCTCATAATCCAACTAAAAACACCTATGGTGAAAGTGGGTAAGATCGGTTCTGATTTATATATATATACTAGCTTTTTGTACCCGGCGTTGCACGGGTTTTCGTCGTCCTTATGTAAATTTGTATGCCCGCAAATTTTGTTTTGTATATATTTACTTCTGTAAATTAGCAAAAATTAGCAAAAAAGGCAAAGTGAGACCTTTATTGTTGCAGCTAAAAGTTGACGGCGCAGTTTCGATGGTTGTGCTGAAGTCTTCAGCAGAAGTTCTGATGAGATGGGGTAGCGCCCATCGAAACTGCGCAGTCAACTTTTAGCTGCAACAATAAAGGTCTCACTTTGCCTTTTTTGCTAATTTTTGGGTTCTGATGATGACTTCAGCACAACCTATGGTCTTAAACCAAAATAAATGACAAGACATACAACATAACAGACCAACTATACATACAAACAACATTCATAAGTTACATTTTTAAAATATAAAAACTTCATGAAAATTTAAGTAATTTTTTCACTGTTTCTTTAAAGAAAATGAAACATTTAAAAGAAACATTTATTAGAGAGAGTCTACTGGAACACCTTGCTTGGTTCGAGTATTGTTCATACCATGACCTCTTATATTCAAGAACCAATCCCTTGCCTGATGGGTGGAGCCGCGCCCCTCTTTGTAGCATAACCTTTTTATAATCAAGGGTCATCCTCTGTTCGTTATAATAAAATATTCAAGTGAATCAATGTATTTTATTGTAGTTTTAAAATTTAGTTTTTGTGAGCGGTGACATGTCCATTTGTCGTGCCATCCCCTATTATAGCCAGAAAACATCCCCTTTCCACAGGCTAGATAGATACAGTAAAATTTTCAAGAGAATCTGCCATTCGTTACGTGTTTTGTGATAATTTTAATATATAGTAGGTGTGGGCAGTCTCACGTCCATTTGTATCATGACCATTGTATAGTCACCATTCAGTAACTATCCTCTGTTCAGAAATTAGTCATTTTCAAGATCATCCGCACTTCGGAACGTGTTTTATGATAGTTTTAGAATATAGTTTGTGTGGACAGTGCCACGCCTCTTTTTCGTATAATGACCTAGTATATCCTGGAAACATCCCTTACGAAGAAGTTAGCTGCAGTAAAATTATCGAGCGAATCCACCCATCGGTATGCCTGTTGTGATAGTTTTAAAATATTTTTTGTGTGGGAGCTACCGCCCCCCTTTGTCCTATCATGACCTAGACTATCCAGGAACCATCCTCTGTCCAGAAGATAGATACAGTAAAATTTGCAGGCGAATCGGTCCACCGGTTTGGCGTCTTATACGCAACATACAGACATACAGACACACTTTGATTTTTATATATATAGATATATATAGAGTGGCTTCAAAATAAAAGTAGTGGCTGTTCCCGACTAAAATGAAAGATTGGTTCGTTTTATGTGTTCTCCGTTCGTGAGCTGGACGCGTTCAAAATAACATCTATAAATCAGGTTTTTCTTGAATAAAATTCACGATGAGAATGGTATTTAGAACAAAACTGCTAGAAATTAAAATCTGGTCCGAGACTTATCAAACCATATCAAAAAATTGTATTTTAATCAATAATAGATGGTAGAATTTTAATATTTTTGTGCAATTTTTGTTGCATTTTTTATAAAAAACGCAACAACTTCCATATTTATACACTCCACGAGAGTATTATGGCTTTGTGCATTTGTTTGTAACACCCAAAAGGAAGCGGGATAGACCCATTGTTAAGTATACCGATCGACTTAGAATCACTTTCTGAGTCAATTTAGCAATGTCCGTCTGTCTGTCTGTCCATCTATTGTTGTAATCAAACTACAGGTCGCAATTATAGTCCGATCTTAACAAAAATTGGCACAAGTAAGTTTTGTCGATCAAGGACGAACGCTATTTAATTTGAGGCAAATCGGTTCAGATTTAGATATAGCCCCCATACAAATGTCGCTCCCGATTTGACATTTTCCGCTGTAGAAACCACATATTACACTCGATTTTCTTTAAATTTGGCACAACATCTTATAAACCAACAAGAAACACATATGCAGAAATTAGGTAAAATCGGTTCAGATTTAGATATAGCCCCCATACAAATGTCGCTCCCGATTTGACATTTTCCGCTGTAGAAACTACATATTGCACCCGATTTTCTTTAAATTTGGCACAACATCTTATAATCCAACTAGAAACACCTATGCAAAAATTGGGTAAGATCGGTTCAGATTTAGATATAGCCCCCATATAAATGTCGCTCCCGATTCGACATTTTCCGCTCTAGAAACCACATATTGTATCCGATTTTCTTTAAATTTGGCACAACATCTTATAATCTAACTAGAAACACCTATTCAAAAATTGGGTAAGATCGGTTCAGATTTAGATATAGCCCCCATACAAATGTCGCTCCCGATTTGAAATTTTCCGCTGTAGAAACTACATATTGTACCCGATTTTCTTTAAATTTGGCACAACAACTTATAATCCAACTAGAAACACCTGTGCAAAAATTGGGTAAGATCGGTTCAGATTTAAATATAGCCCCCATACAAATGTCGCTCCCGATTTGACCTTAGGCGCTTTAAAAACCTCATTTTCTTTAAATTTGGCACAACAGCTTATAATCCATGTAAAAAACCTATGGTGAAAGTGGCTAAGATCGGTTCAGATTTAGATATATCGCAAATACAAATGTTGCTCCCAAAAGTTTAACCGATTTTGGCCAAGCTATACATTTTATATTTCACCTATTTCGTTCCAGGTTTCAATATATCCTCATACAAATCTCCTTTCCGATTTAACATTTTTTGTCAAACACACACATTTACAGGATGTAAAATATCCTGCCCGTTTTTGTTCACCGAATTAAATTGTATTCGGCTAGAAAGTGGAGTGTATCATAGAGTCGGCCCGCCCGACTTTAGCCTTTCCTTACTTGTTTTAGTTCGATTTGTGTTTTTGTTGAATCGTTGAAGACGTATTGATCACCAATTGCAATTTTTAGAACTTCTTAACCCATTAAGGGCCGAAAATTTTTTTCTTACCGTTTGTTCTCAGTGGGTTAAATGTTATGTAAAAATTGAAATATGGCGTTATTTGGATCGTAAAACATTCTAGTCTTACAAAAAGCTAATTTTTGAAAAAAAAACATCTGAAATTATGGTCTTTAAATGGATAAATTGGGAGGAAAACTTCACATAAGATGTTACAATAAAACTGTGCGACATTATTTCCCTTCCACGAACGAGATTATATAGAAGTGAAACTATAGGTCACTAATAGGAAAACTCATAATCAGTTTTTTATTTCGTGGTCGTTTGACTTTTTACAGGACTTTTAATTTCCAAAGGATGTAAATGTTTCACTAATTGAGTTTCGTACTTTTGCGTGTCATACAATGGCGATGTGGGTATCAAATGAAAGAGAAGAACATCTGCTAAATATACTTTAAATTTCATAAATTTCTATCTATGTTAATTTAAGATTAAAAACCATTTAAATGTTTCCCCTTTATAATGTAGATTATGCATGTCTTAATTTTTAAGGGGGAAAATTTGAAATGGTTGAATTTCTTTGAAAAAATTAGCTTTATATAAGACTAGAATGTGTTTACAATGAAAATAACCCCATATTTCAGTTTTTACTTCACATTTAACCCACTGAGTACTAGCAATATGAAAAAAATTTGCGGCCCTTAATGGGTTAGAATATTCTAAAAATTTTAATTGGTTATCAATACCTCTCCAACGAGCCCCTAAAAAAATAAATCGAACTAAAAATGACTAAAAATTGCACTAAAATAGTATAAATCTGTCCTTTATACTGGTTCATATTGCAAAAATATGGTTTTAATATGGTTTGATAAGGCTCGGGTCGGATTTTAGTTTCTAGCGTTTTTTTTTTTCAATACCGTTCTCATCGTGAATTTTATTCAAGAAAAACCTGATTTATAGAGGTTATTTTGAACGCGTCCAGCTCACGAACGGACAATGATAAAGTCGAAATATTTTGGGAGAACACATAAAACAATATATATATATATAGTATAGTATATATATTTTTTTATTTATTTATTATGAATTACAATCAAAGTAAATTTATATTCTAATTTTGGGTCCAGGGATTGAGCCGGGGTGACTAAGACCATTGTAGCTAGTTATTGCAGCGACAGACCAGAGCCTCTGATGGGAATCGAACCCACAAAGCTCACGCTGATAGCCAAGCACGCTACCAACACGACTACCGGGGCGCTCCCAAATGTTTAACCGATTTTGGCCAAACTTTACATATTATATTTCGCCTATAAACTCCTTTCCGATTTAAAATTGTTTGTCAAACACATAGATACAAATACAAACACAAGATACAAAAATCCTTCCCGATTTCTCTTTTTTACAGAATTGAATTGTAATTGGATAGAAAGTGGAGTGTGAAAGAAAGTGGCTCCGTCCGACTTTAGTCTTTCCTTACTTGTTCTAATTTAATTTTTTACAGAACTCAAAAGTGTTTAGTGAAACAAAAGTTATTAAATTTTAATTGATGGATTTGGTTTCTGAGTCACCTCCATATAGCGTGTTTAAATTGCAAAATCAATTTGATTAAAACTATATTTATGATGTGAATAACGCCTCTGGAATACTTTTTATGGGGCTATGTTTTGTCCACAAACCAGCATCTCTTCAAGCCACCATTGACGCCATACAGCCAGATTTATTGGAAAAAATGGTCAAAAATTGGAATGATCGAATGGAAGTCACGTTTAAAAATAAATGCCATGAAATTGTCTAGCTGATTGTAATAAAACATCATTCCAACAGTATTTCTGTCTGTTATATTATCATTTTTTGAGGTCTCAAGCTCCCTTTAGATAGCCATTAATATTTTTCTTCGGATGTATTCGTTCCAATTATAACTATTATCTTAAGTTAATCCTTCGAGACTTTACACCTTTAGTTTGTATGATCCATTCCAATTTATGACGTTTTATCTCATCCTGTTTCTTACACATACATATGTAAGTATATTTGTTAAACTTTCTCTTCCTGAATTTGCAATGAATAAATAAATCAACTTCAACAACCACTTGACAATAGCATAAACTTGTTCAAGCATTGCCACCGTTTGCCATGGTGGAGGTCTCCGGCTCCAGGAAGTTTATTGTTTATGTGTGTGTTTTAGTTGACAAGTAATTGAAAGACTGTAAACTCGACGAATAAATCTCGACGAAGATTAGAAAGTTGGCATTATCAGCAATTGTGTTGTATTTCTCAAGTCTTAGAAACTTTGTATGTTCCGTCATGTTTTAGCCAAGTCTTGAACAAGTTCTGTTCGGTTGCTCTGACGCAAAATTTGCCACAAGACAAACTATAAAAAAACGTAAAGCGTTCATATTGCCAAAGATAAAGTTTGCCGTTGTTGGCTATACGAATGTCGGTGTACATTGTTGTCCTTAAACATCAACTGATAGTTGGGCTAAAAAGTTACGACCAACTTTAGCTGATAAACATTGGGAGAGTAGTAGAGCAGCCGCAGCGCCAGCAGCGGATAATTAGTTTCACTTATAATAACAGCAACATCCTCAGAGCCTAATCCTGCAAAGAATTAAGGTCAGTATCTTAAGTAAAATTGGATTTCGTCTCCTCATACTGCCTAAACTTTTACGGGCATTTAAATAACTGTGTTATCCCTGACCATGCCCGGCCAGATATTTGGTGAGGCAGATGTGTCGCTACCATTTCCTTTATTAGCCGCAAACAAATAATTATTATACGAGTTTGTATGTAAGTATGTATTTAATATGTCCTTAATTCACATGTTGTTGTCGTTTCCACTTCCCTTTGTTGTATTTGTTCTTAGGATTTTCCATTTGGGATTTTTTCCCTAATTCCTCTCTAATTGTTATGGAAGGGTCCAGGTTTGCTCACTTATCACTTTGCAATAATAATAACAATGAAATAAGGCTGTATTTGATAGGGATTTTGGGCGTGTGTGTGCTTGCGTGCTAAAGACCATTTCCTGTTCCTGACAGGGAATACAATATAGAGGTTTCCTTTTAAGTAATACATAAAACCTCCGAAATGGGGTTTTATGTATTTGTGCATTTGTTTCTAACGTCCAAAGAGAAGTGAGATATTTTCATCGTTTAGAATACCGATCGACTAAGATTTAGCCCCATCCCGTTTTATTGTACTTACACTAGCAAAATATTCCTTCCTAATATTTATGAGACGATCTCATCATTTTTATACCCTCCACCTCCAGGATGGGGGTATACTAACTTTGTCATTCCGTTTGTAACACCTTGAAATATCGACCTGAGACCCTATAAAGTATATACATATATTCTTGATCGTCATAAAATTCTAAGACGATCTAGCCATGTCCTTCCGTCCGTCTGTTGAAAGCACGCTAGCATCTAAACGAAAACAGCTAGAACGTTCAAATTTACCATAAATGCGTCTTATAGTCGTAGATCGGGTGGGATTGAAATGGGGCGAAATCGACCCAAAGGGAAAATTTTTTCCCTCACAAGGACTAAAAATACCCATAATAATCCCCAATAATTTAGCGTATTTAAACATGTTTTTTGAATATGTCTGTTTATATTTGCTTGATATTTGGTATGCGCATTCCCCCTACAGCAAAAACGTGCACCATAAAGTGATTCTTATTTTTAGGGGGTGAAATGGGGCAAAAAAGGGATAAAAATGGTACATATTAAACGACCACAGCTAGAAACAAGAAATTCGGTGTGTACATTCCTCTAATTGAGTAGATACATAATGTAAAAGTATTTTTTCCAAATTCGTACTTTTAAGGGTTAAAATGGGAATAGAGGGATAAAAATGGTACCAACCAAACGGCTGTACCTAGAATAATGTACGGTGTATACATTCCTCTGATTGCATAGACAAGTAAAATACACGGTTTTTTTTTAAATTCGTACTTTTTGGGGTTAAACTGAAAAAGGGGATAAAAATAGTACCAATCAAATGACCGTAGCTACAGTCATGAAATTCGGAGTATACATTCCTCTGACTGTGTTTACACGGAACATAAACAGATTTTTCGAAATTCGTACTTTTTGGGGTCAAAATAGAAAAAGGGGATAAAAATAGTACCAACCAAATGACCGCAGCTAGAGTCATGAAATTCGGAGTATACATTCCTTTGACTACGTAGACATGAAAAATAAAAGTTTTTTTCCAAATTCGTACTTTCAAGGGATACAATGGGTACGGAGGGATAAAAATGGTACCAAGCAAACGGCTACACCTGCAATAATGAAATACGGTGTATACATTCCTCTGATTGCGTAGACACTTAAAATAAACAGATTTTTCGAAATTCTTACTTTTTGGGGTTAAAAAGAAAAAGGGGATACAAATAGTACCAATCAAATGACCGCAGCTAGAGTCAGGAAATTCGGAGTATACATTCCTCTGACTGCGTAGACACGGAAAATAGACGAATTTTTCGAAATTCGTACTTTCAAGGGATACAATTGTACAGGGGGATAAAAATAGTACCAACTAAACGACTACAGCTAGAATGATGAAATTCTAATTGAGTAGAAATGTCAAGGGGTCAAAATGGTACCAACCAAATGGGCTCAGCTGGAATCATGGAATTCGTACTTTTTCTTTTACAGCAAAAATTGGTTGAATCATGAAGTTAGGTTATTTTGCACATGTACGTCTGATAATGGATTTTCATAATATGTACTTTTTTAATTAAAATAGAATGGAAATAAAACCAACTGTAGCACCCACTATCTACAAATATTTATGGTATTTAAGCTTTTTGAAAATATAAATATAAAAATATTTTTTTTTTGATTTGAAATAGATAATGGTTTGATGTAATTAAAATATTATATTTATTTATATAATTATTTTTTCAATATTTGTATTTGTTTTGGTTTGGCTATATTACAAAATTTATATTTTCCTGTAATATTACTGCACTTCTACGAAAACCGACAACCTCTTTGGAATGCAATCCATGGTGGAGGGTATATAAAGTTCGGCCCGGCCGAATTTAACGCCGTTTTTACTTGTTTTTTATAAATATTCATAAACGCAATGAAGGTTTTTTTGTATATCTGAAAGGGCTCATAATTAATAAGTATTTTTTTAGACTTTCGGCTTTATTCCGCTGAATAATTGCTAGTAGTAATTCTCATATCTACTACACTGAATTTTGACATTTTCCGCTCTAGACACGACATATTGCACCCGATTTTCTTTAAATTTGGCACAATATCGTATAATCCAACTAGAAACACCTTTGCAGAAAGTGGGTAAGATCGGTTCAGATTGAGATATAGCCCCCATACAAATTTTGCTCCCAAATGTTTAACCGATTTTGGCATATTATATTTCACCTATTTCGTTCCAGGTTTCAATATACCCCTATACAAATGTCCTTTCCGATTTAACATTTTTTGTCAAACACATACATTTACAGGATACAAAAATACTTCCCGTTTTCACTTTTTTACCGAATTGAATTGTATTCGGATAGAAAGTGGAGTGTATCATATAGTCGGCACCGCCCGACTTTAGTCTTCCTTACTTGTTTTATCTGTATTTGTAAGAAATTTTGAACACAAACTTTGAATGGGAGCTATATATAAATCTGAACCGATCTAACACATTTTTAGCATAGGTTTTCTGAAATATAAGACGCTTTCCCAAATTTGATAAAAAAACTGTTAAATATGTGGTTTCAAGAGCGGAAAGAATCAAATCGGGGGAGTCATTTATATGGGAGCTATATATAAATCTGAAGCGATTTGACCCACTTTCGCCATGGATGTTTGTAGTTAAAATATGAGCTGGTTTGCCAAATTTTTAACAAATCTGTTTAAAATATGCTATTTCTAGAGCGGAAATAAATAATCAATTCAGTGGCGAAATTTGTATTGGAGCTATATATATAACTGAACCGATCTGGCCCATTTTTACCAGAGATGTTTCTAGATGAAATATAAGAAGTTTTGCCAAGTTTGAAGAAAATCTGCTAAAATATGTGGTTTCTAGAGCGGAAAGAGTCAAATCATAGGAGACATTTGTATGGAAGCTATATATAAGTCTGAACCGATTTGCTTCAAATTAAATAACGTTCGTCCTTATCCCATAAAACTTCGTTGCGCAAAGTTTCATTTAGTTCTAGCAACAATTGCGATCTGGACGGACGGACGGACATCGCTAAATCGACTCAAAAAGTTATTCTAAGTCGATCGGTATACTAAACGATGGGTCTATCTCGTTTCCTTTTGGGTGCTACAAACAAATGCACAAAGACATTATACCCTGTGGTGTAGGGTATAAGTACCATATAGACACAGGTTGCGTTGTAGGATATCATCGGGTCGGTTCCGCCTATCCTTGCCTTTCTCTTACTTGTTTAAATTTCTAGCATTCCAAATCGGTGGTGAGCAACATTAAAGAACGATATTTCAAACTCATAAAACAGAAGAACGCAAATAATTTCCATAAAAATGTCTTTGATGTTGTTTATGGTGTTGAACCATTTAAACAATATCAATAAATACCCTTCAAATTGTTTCACCGGCGACGATTCAACCCAAGCACATGCCAAGGAAAACAAACCGACCAAGACAAGAAATGCCACAAATGGAATGATTCCGGCAAAAGTGCACAAGAAAGAACATCAAATTTAATGTTGGCCTTCAAGACCCATCATCAACAGCGGGGACGGACGCGTGTCGACGAAAGGTACCACAACAAGCCCATAGACAACCTCCAACCTGCCAGAAACATGTCCTGTTCTTCATTACGTGGTGTTGCGGTGAGAGCGTGTTGCTGGCGGCGGTAGTGGTGGTGCTGGTGGTATGGGTGTGGACTGGGATGAGCCCGCATCCTTAAGTGATGCAGGAAATGTTAAATTCACCAAGTTTGTGCTTGAGTTTGTGTGTATGTGCGAGTGTCAGGGAATATCTATGGGTGCGTGCGTGACGTGGGTGAACTTTTATTGACGTTTTATCCCCTCCCACCATTCTCCTTCACACATTCATACCGACAATTCCTTCAAAAAATTTATTTGTTTGAGTTTTACGTGAAGGTGTTGCTGAGCTTTTTTCTCTCTTTTGTTTTAAATCATAAAAGAATAAAATTTTATTGTCTAGACGTGTTTTGTTTAAAACTTTTGCCATATTCCTTATGAAAAACACAACACAAAATAATGTTTTGAAGAAGAAAAAAAGCACGACTTTTGAGCAACCCTCATCGCGGCATGCCTCGTACCATTACATATAGATAAGAAGATAATAAAGATAATCAGATGTTTTTGAACTTTTTTACTTTTGATAAAATCGACATTTTACTGCTTACCAATAGTGATACAGCAAATGAACACAAACTGATTTTTGATATGATTTTAATAATATTTTTATACCCTACACCACTTCGTGGACTAGGGTATTATAAGTTAGTTTTCCGCCAAATGTTTGTAACACCAATAAATAATTGAGCTAGATCCACCTTTAAGTATACGGATCGGGTTAGAATCACCAGCTGAATCGATTTACCGATGTCTGTCTGTCCGTCCGTCTGTCCGTCTGCTGTCCATCTAAGCTTGTTCGCACTCTACAGGTCGCAATTGCTGTCCGATTATCATGAAATTTGGCAGAAGTTACCTTTTTGTGCCAAGGACGATCGGTATTGAATTTGGAGGAAATCGGTTCAGATTTAGATATAGCCCTCATACAAATGTCGCTCCCAATTTGCCTTTTTCCTCTCTAGAAACCGCATATTGTTCCCGTTTTTTCTTTAAAATTGGCACAACATCTTATAATCTAACTAAAAACACCTATGGTGAAAGTGTGTAAGATCGGTTCAGATTTAGATACAGTCCCGATACAAATGTCGCTCCCGATTTCACTTTTTCCGCTCTAGAAACCACACCGATTTTCCCGATTTTCTTATAATCCAACTAAAAACACCTATGGTGAAAGTGGGTAAGATCGGTTCAGATTTAGATATTGCCCCAATACAAATGGTGCTCCCGAATTTTTAACCGATTTTGGCCAACCTTTACATATTGTATTTCACCAATAAACATACATGGTGAAAGCGGGTCACATCGTTCCAGGTTTCAATATACCCCCATACAAATGTCATTTCCGATTTAATTTGTCAAACACATACATTTACAGGATTCAAAAAATCCTTCCCGATTTCACTTTTTACCAAATTGAATTGTAGTGAGATATAAAGTGGGGTGTATCATATAGTCGGCTCCGTCCGTCTTTAGCCTTTCTATACTTGTTGGGGAGATGCCCATATGTCCATACTTTGGTATAACCCAAATGTGGCCCCATTCTTCTCTATTCCAGCTCTTGAAACTACATCTTAAATCGGATCTTCATCAAATTTTGCAGATCATTATATGTTTCAACTAGGAATACCCACCGTGAATGAGAAATGTATAGGCACATGTTTTGGCACAGGCCTCAAGTGTTGTTATAGGCCCCCTTCAAATGTGCGTCCGATTCATCCTATTACTGCTTTATAATTGGTATTTATCATTGGACCTTGATCATTTTTTTCATATCATGTTATATTTAATTTACTCGGAATATCTGTTGGAAAATTGGATCAATTACTTTTTTACTTTATTTACCATATTCATTAAATTCGACTAAAGATGAATTGATAGTAACTGTATAATTTGTAAAACCCAAAAGAAACGAAATAGACCCATCGTTTATTATATAGAATCACTTTCTTAGTCGATTCACTTTCAGATCGCAATTATTGTCGATCCTAACAAAAATTGGTGCAAGTTAGTTTTGTGCCTCAAGGACGTGCCTATTTAATTTGAAGAAAATCGGTTCAGATTTAAATATAGCCCCCATACAAATGTCGCTACCGATTTGACTTTTTCCCGCTATAAAAACCACATATTTTACAATATTTGCTTTAAATTTGGCACAGTTCCTTATAAGTGAACTTGAAACATATATGGTGAAAATGGGTCAGATCGGTTCAGATTTAGATATTTGGATTTTGGGTCTGTCTGGGAAATTCCAAATGCAAATTCTTGTTCTACTCGATATTAACTGTAAGAAAAAATATCACTTTTCTGAGTTTACTTCGGCATTCTTCTTTGTAGCTCAGTGTAATACTATCGAATTCACTCCATGGTGGAGAGTATATAAAATTCGGCCCGGCTGAACTTCATGCCCATTTTTGTTTTGTATAGGCCCATACAGGAGTCCCTACCGATTTCAGTCTTATCACATTACAAAGCAGGAAAACGAACTTGTACGTTTTTTGTTATATTCACGCCAGCTTTATCTGTATCTAAGTTTCTCCAGATAGTGCATGAATATCGGTAGCTATATAGTACTTGAATATACTTTAGAAATTGTTAAAGGATATAATAATGTTAATAACTTTAGCCTCTCCTTACTTTGTCTTCTCCATTAGAAACATTTATGCTGAAGGTACACTCAGAAAAATAGCATTCTTAAATCTGAGTAAACTCCATAGTCCAATTTAGTTTAACAATTTTATTCCAGTTTAGGTAAAATTTCCTTACGAGAATGAAAATTAAATAGATATGAGCACACTTTCCTTATTGCAAAGCCAGGAGAAATAGTACATATACTCAAAATAGGGTAAACATTAAAAACCTTTTTTTTTGATCTAGTAAAAACTTCTTACAATTAAGTATATTCATACTTATGCGGTAGAAAATTTACTAGCTTTTAAGAAAGAAAATGATGATAATTTTTTTTGTATGGAAAAATTCCATTTATGAAGTTTTTACTTAAAAATATGTTTATTACTTCAAATGAAGTAAATAAATGTAATTAAATGTATGCCATGTTCCTCATACATTCAAGTATAAATGAACTTATAAAAAATACTTCAGTGTGTTTAAAAAAATACATCAATAGTAGTCCAAGAAGCACAATAGAGGAGCTGTTGTTTATTGTTATTTATAGGAACACATGTCCACGCGTACTGGAATTGACTTATATAATTGCGACTTTCAAATCAAAATACAATTATCATATAGTGGGATACCAAATTCAAAGAAAGATCAATATATTTCACAGTAATAGGATGTCTAAGTCGACAGTTATATTTTCTTTTGTAATTTGAAATGGGTTGTCTGTTCTGCTAGTAAGATTTGACTGAGTTAGAACACCGTCAAATCTCGGCGGCGTGGTTGAAGTCGATATAAGTCGATGAAATCGGCGGCGTGGTTGAAGTCGATTTGAGCCGATGAAATCAGCGGCGGCGCAGCTCGTGCAGAAACATGCAGCGGCGGCGGCTTGTATCTCTGCTACCTAGCCTCCTCAGCAGTCATGATGAAACGTTTGAGAACTATTCCATGTTGTAATTTTTCATATGAGTGTTGCATACTCTGAAGCGAAATAATTTATTTCAATTATCAAGTAAAGTCGTAGTCAAGCTGAATACAAATTTACTTGATTTAAGGAAAATATTCCGAAAATGTTCCTCTGATTGAGTATAAATTTACTTCAGATTTAAATTTACTTACCGAATTTCTGCATAGGACAGACGGACATTGCTAAATCGAATCAGAAAGTGATTCTAAGTCGATCGGTATACTTAACAATGGGTCTATCCCGCTTCCTTTTGGGTGTTACAAAGAAATGCACAAAGACATAATACTCTCGTGGAGTGTATAAACATAAAATTCAGAAAAATGCATGAAATCTTTATTTGAATCGATAGTACGTTCCATATAATTTAATGTTTGAAGATTATTTCATGCAAATGTTGACCTTGACTGCGCCTCAAATGGTCCATCCGCTTAGTCCAATGTTGGCATTTCCACGTTCTTGAGTAACAGAGGCCCAATTGCTGCGAACGGCGACGAATCGATAATTGATGGTCATCATTAACACTGACCGATACAGCTGCGATATTTTCTTCAGTTCGCACTCTACGTAAGCGTGTTGGTGGTTTAATGTCCAACAATGTAAATTTAGTGCGAAATTTAGTCACAATAGCCCGAATAGCCGCTTCAGTGGGTCGATTAAACTGACCATAAAATGGAAGCGCGCGATGAACTTTCTTAACAGAGCACGCATTTTGTTAATAAAATTCAATAATTTGCAAGCGTTGTTCGTTTGTAAGACGATTCATGTTTAAATTATAGTCCAAACTGAAGATGTTTGACAGTGAAACAAAACACGAAACGAAACGTGCTGTTTAAACCAGTGTTGCCAAAAAGAGAATAGCTTTTTAGCACCCTTTACATACAAATATCCGCAATGCATATGCCTTTACATGGATAAGCTAATAATCGTCTAGAGCTGAAGTGAATAATTCGTTGATTACTATTGAAATAATTCAATTTATCTGCAAAAATGTAAGCCAAATAAAAATTATTATTATACACTGAAAGAAAAATCGTTCGTTGCATCAACCAATCTGATTCGTTATTGTCATTTCATTGTGTCAACGAAATATTTCGTTCCCACAACAATCCGACACGTTGCTGCAACGATGTGAAAGTTTATGGTATGAAACCGATTTTTCGTAGCTTCGTTCCTGCAACAATTCAATATTCGTTGATGCAACGAAAGTATTCTCTTTCTTTTTGTACATGGGAAAACATTAATTAATACAAAAAATCTATAAATTTCTGATTATAATCATTGTTTTTATACAAATCCATATCATTTTGTCAAAATTTATTAAAATTAATGGAGTTCGGATGGAACACTTTGCCTCAACAACTCATTCGTTGCAGCAACGAAACTGATATCGTCGCAGCAATAATTTATTCGTTGGTGCAACAATCGGAGACACACAAATTATGCGTTTTTCTAGCGTGTGTTTTTGGGATGTATTCGATAGTAATTCTCATTCACGTTGTTGGAGTTCTGCCTTAAGTAGTTGAGCTGGTGTTGCGAATAATCATTTCGATGTCCACTGCCAGTGGTCATCATGGAACTAAATTATCTATACTGAAAGAAAAACGTTCGAGACCGGGACGAATTTTGTTCTTGAAAATCAGCTAACGTCGGCGTTCATGGCTGCAACGATAATTGCCACCAATATTTTCGAAACCACATTGTTTCAGCATGGAAACCGCGTTGTTGTAGCAACGAATCAGAGTTGTTGCACCAACGAATTAGAGTTGTTGCACCAACGAATTAGAGTTGTTGCAGCAACGAAATAGCATTGTTGCAGCAATGAAACAGCATTGTTGCAGCAACGATTCAGCATTGCTGCAGCAACGAACGTATTCGTTGTAGAACTATAATTTCCATTAAAATCAAGATTCGTTGCATCAACGAAACTTTGTTCGTTGCAGCAACGAATGCCGACATTGGTTGACTTTCAATGAACAAATTCGTTGCCGCAACCTACAATTTCGTTCCGGTTACGTACGTTTTTCTTTCAGTGTAGTAAGTATTATTTAAACACTTTTACACCGATTCAAAATTTCCACGGAATATTTGTGGTAAACAAGTTAAATTCCTTTAAATTAAATTTCAGAAGAGCACACAAACAGAAAAGAACAACAAAGTTTCGCCGAAAATCTCAACATTGCTCTAAACTTCCAGGAAATTTTCTATTCTCAATTTGTGGCAAATACTTAAATAGATATTTCCTGTAATTACAATTTGTTGAAATGAGAATGAGAGTGTCACTTCATTACCTCACAATAAATGTGCTTCCTAAGGAAATTTCGTTCATTTAACTTCGACAGGAAATAACTTATTAGCGAAGTTTGTGGATGTTGTCTTTTCTACACAAATGTATTTCATTGTATAATATATATTTGCCATTCGTGGGACGTAAGGGAAGTTTGTACGTGCGTTACGGGGGTTTAAAAATGATTGCCATGAACTCTGGCACATAACCACGCTGCACAACTTCCCATACCTTTTTGACAAGTAATTATACGCATTTCCACTTGCCACTTGTGGCTTACACGACGACAACATCCAACCAAGCAACGTCCAGGCAGCATCATCAGCAGTATCATCGATGGCAAAATAAAATGACATGACCTTTTTACGAGCACAAAGTTATTCCACTCAAAAACATAGATCCTTGCCCGCCGCTCAGCGGATATGTAACATAAACACCAGTCGCTACGCATATTTGCTTACACACGCACACATCCTCCAAGAATTAGCATTTTATAAATTTTCATTATTCGTGTAGTCGTAGTAAAAATCAATTGGCTTTTTATACAAACACATACTCACTCGCATCTATACGAACACACACACACATACACATACGATGTGTGGTAGTGATGTCCTGTATTAGCCTTAACCAGGACGTTGTATTATCATCGCCATGTCATTTCAACTGACATGTGTATAGTTCACTCCTCATCCTTATAGAACACATACGTTATTAAAGGGATATATTTTTATGACTGATGGTATGATAAGGACGGTAAAAAATGATGGCAATATTGTGTAGGCACAGTGAAAAAATAACCATTGAAATCTTACAATAGAAGTGCAATACTCATGATCTAGAAATCATGATAGTGGTAGCGTACAGCCAGGTAATAAATGTCACCATTCCATTTGTAAATAAAGTTGAATTCTATAAAATATAGATGAAAATGGTCTTGCGCCAGGAGAACATCCCAGTTAAAATTTATGTACCCTCTACTAGGATATTATGTCTTTGTGCATTTGTTTGTAACATACAAAAGGAATCGAGATATGCCCATTGTTAAGTATGCCGATCGACTTAATATCACTTTCTGAATCCATTTAGCCATGTCAGTCTATTGGTCCATCTATCCTTGTACAGGCTGGAATTATTGTCCGATCCTAACTAAAAGTGGCATCAGTGAGTTTTGCGGGTCAAGGACGAACCCTATTTAATTTGAAGCAAATCAGTTCAGATTTAGATATATCCCCATACAAATATCCACATATTTCAACCGATTTTCTTTAAATTTGACACAAAAACTTAAAAAATCGAGAAGAATATTTGTATCGGCGCTATATCAAAACATGGAATGATGTCAAATTTGAAAATAATCTGATAAAATATGTGTTTTCTAGAGCGGAAAAGGTACAGCCGCTGAAGTTGAAATTCGGTGCATACATTCATCAGACTTTATAGACGCGAAACATAAACGAATTTTTCGTTTTTTTTTACTTTTAGGCGGAAAATGTGTATAAAATGTTACCAACCAAACGGCAACAGCTCAAATAGTGAAATTCGCTCTGACTGCGTAGACGCAAAAAATAAAAAAGATATTTTGATATTCGTATTTCAGGATCCAAACGGGAATAAATTTGGCACCAGTCAATCGGCTGTGGATAGAATCATGAAATTCGTGTGACTGCGTTAGTTAGTATTTACACAGTGCAACACGAAAAAAATAACCATATACGGACACCGCTACATGATAAAAGACCAAAAAAAAAAAGACACGTGTTTTTTTTCCCCCAAAGTCATGCACTTTTTTTTTTATGGGCCCCCAGAGATTTGAGGCCTCGGTGTAATTTTTGGAAAAAAGTGATCATATTCTCAGGCTCATATCTTGCAAACCGTTCGGAATTTTGATTTACTCTCTGAGGCAAAGTTCTAGCTCTTGTCATAAAGAACAAAAATTGTGAACATATAAAATCAAAAAAACTTCATCTTCAAGGTCAAAATCGCAAAAAACTTAACCGACGACTTTGTTGTTGTTTGTTGAATGGCATCGATGATGTCGTGTGGGTAAGAAATACTGGAATAAACAATTTTTCACTTTTGCGGCTACCTAAGCGCTACCTAAACGGTGTTAAGAATAATTCCTAGGAAGTTCATATGTTCTAGAAAGTTGTTTATTGAGATCTTAGGTACATTTTTGTAGTTGATTGTTTCCCTGAATTTTCAGCGGTTTGCTACCTATGGACCTGAACAGGGGAAAAAAGGTTAAAAAAAAATCGAATTTTTTTAAGTTTTTTGCGATTTTGACCTTGAAGATGAAGTTTTTTGATTTTATATGTTCACAATTTTTGTTCTTTATGACAAGAGCTAGAACTTTGCCTCAGAGAGTAAATCAAAATTCCGAACGGTTTGCAAGATATGAGCCTGAGAATATGATCACTTTTTTCCAAAAATTACACCGAGGCCTCAAATCTCTGGGGGCCCATAAAAAAAAAAGTGCATGACTTTGGGGGGGAAAAAAAACACGGGTCTTTTTTTTTGGTCTTTTATCATGTAGCGGTGTCCGTATATGGTTATTTTGAAATGACTTCAAAAATGTTGCACAGTGTTATACACTCCACGAGAATATTATGTCTTTGTGCATTTGTTTGTAACACCCATAAGGAAACGAGTTAGATCCATCGTTTATTATACAGATCGGCTTAGAATCACTTTCTGAGTCGAATTAGCAATGTCCGTCTGTCCAAAGAAGTAAGGAAAGGCTAAAGTCGGGCGGGGCCGACTATATGATACACTCCACTTTCTCTTCGAATACAATTCAATTCGGTAGAAAATTGAAAACGGGAATCATTTTTGTATATTTCCTAATCATAGGTTGATGTGATCTGACCCAATTTGTCAAATCGAGAAGAATATTTGTATCGGGGCTATATCCAATGGAATGTGATCCACTTACTCAATATGTTCTTCTAGTTCAAGTATAACATGTTATGCTCAATTTGAAGAAATTCTTTGAAAATATGTGGTTTCTGGGTCGGAAAAAGTCAATCCGGGAGCGAAATTTGTATGGGAGCTATATATAATTCTGAACCGATCTGACCTATTTTCACAACAGGTGTTCCTAGTTTAAATGTAAGATGTTTTGGCAAATTTGAAAACAATCTGTTAAAATATGTGGCTTCTGCAGCAGAAAAAATCAAATCAGGAGCGAAATTTGAATGAGAGCTATATATAAATCTAAACCGATCTGATCTATTTTCACCACAGGTGTTCTTAGTTTTACTATAAGATGTTTTGCCAAATCTGATACAATATGTGGTTTCTAGAGCGGAAAAAGTCAAATTCGGAGCGAAATTTGTATGGGAGCTATATATAAATCTGAACCGATCTGCACCATTTTCGCCATTTTACTTGTTATACACTCCACGAGAGTACTATGTCTTTGTGCATTTGTTTGTAACACCTAAAAGGAATCGAGATAGACCCATCGTATATTATACCGATCGACTTAGAATCACTTTTTGAGTCCATCTATTCTTGTAATCAAAGTCCAGGTCGCAATTGTTGTTAGAACTAAATGAAGAATGCACAATGAAGTTTTATGGGGTAAGGACGATCGCTATTTAATTTGAAGAAAATCGCTTCAAATTTAGATCTGGCTCCCATACAAAACATATGGCACAACGCCATATATTCGAACTGGAAACAGATGTGGTAAAAATAGGCCAGATCGGTTTAGATTTATATATAGCTCCCATACAAATGTCTCTTCCGATTTGACTCTTTCCGCTCTAGAAACCAAATATTTTAAGAGATTTTCTTCAAATGTGGCAAAACAACTTATATTTTAACTAGAAATAGCTCTGGTGAAAATGGGTCAGATCGGTTTAGATTTAGATATAGCCCCCATACGAATTTCACTCCCGATTTGACTCTTTTCACTCTAGATACCACATATTACAACAGATTTTCCTCAAACTTTGCAAAACATTTTACATTTCAACTAGAAACACCTATGGTGAAAATTAGCCAGATCGGTTCAGATTTAGATATAGCCCCCATACGAATTTCACTCCCGATTTGACTTTTTCTGCTGTAGAAACCACATATTTTAACAGATCTTCTTCAAAATTGGCAAAACATCTTATATTTCAACTAGAAACACCCACGGTGAAAATTAGCCAGATCGGTTCAGATTTAGATATAGCCCACATACGAATTTCACTCTCGATTTGAGTTTTCCGCTTCAGAAACCACATATTTTAACAGATTTTCTTTAAATTTGGCAAAATATCTTATATTTGCATGAGAAACACCCAGGAAGAAAATGAGTCAGATCGGTTCAGATTTATATATAGCTCCTATACAAATATCGCTGCCGACTTGATTTTTCCGCCCAGAAACCACGTATTTTCATCGAATTACTTAAAATTGAGAACTGGAAGAACCTATTGTGAAATAGGTCACTTCATTCCATGTTTGGATATAGCCGTGATACAAATATTCTTTTCGATTTGACAAATTGAACCAGGACATATTAGCCTATGATTAGGAAACATACAAAAATTCTTCCCGTTTTCACTTTTTTCCCAATTGAATTGTATTCTGATAGAAAGTGGAGTGTATCATATAGTCGGCCTCGCCCGACTTTAGCCTTTCCTTACTGGTTATATCATACACCAGAGGGTATAATGAGTAAGTGTAGGGTATCATATAGTCGGCCATGCCCGACTTTAACTTTCCTTACTTGTTTTACCTAGAAAAGAGACAATTGTGTGGGAGTTACACGAAGGGGCGTGGCTAAAACTTAAATATTTTTTATGTTTAAAGTGATTATAAAAACATTTTCAAATATCAAATTACAAATGATGGATGTTATATTGATTTTATTGTAACCAAAGTATATGCCACTTTGTGTGAGAGGTGTGGATTATCGTCCATATTCCATGCGAATGTAACATCTGTAAAAGTATCGGGAAATATCAAATTTCACAGTATAGTATAGTATATTAGTATAGAAGTTATAACAGTTTTAATTTTACCTACTGATGATAGGGTGATTTGTGTGGGAGGTATTGGAAGGGCCGAACTTGGACTAAGTTTGTGGAAAATATTACCATGTGCAAAGTTTGAATTGATTCCTTAACTCCTTTCGAGAGTTATCGTGTACAACAGCCAGCCAGACGGATGGACGGACGGACAGACATGGCTCAAACAGCTTAAAAAGTCGTTAAACGGATTTGGTTTAAACATACTTGGGGTCTTAAGTCACTCCTTCAATGAGTTACACATTATTTCTGTCCCAAATGATATACGAAACATTTACTAGATTTTTCATTTTTCCAAAAAAAGCCGAATTCCCAAAAAGGAACAAAATGTGTTTCAAAATTTGCGATTTTTACTAAAATGGTTGCCATGCATTTATTTACGTTTAATTAAAACACGGAATAATTGATATTTGAATGAAATTAAGTTAGAGAATAGTCAAGGCTGGACACGGAATGTCCCATATGTATTCACATAATATGGTTCCATTCAAATGAAACTAATCGAATTACGAGCACAGATGAGGGCATTTTAATTAGCTTCAATACAAGTTGCTGCTATAACCTGTATGAACCAACGTTGAGGCCAGACCGACAAACGGGGCAAAAGAATTGATTGCATAGTTACACTAGGATTTTTTTCTATCGAATGTCTAAGTATACAAGCGAGGTCAAAGCTCCCGTACATGTGACATAGAAACATATTTGACTGACTTAGCTAATCTTACTTTCCTAATTAGTACTGAGAAAAGATTGCATTTTAACACGGAAAAAAAATTAAAAAATAATGAAAATTGTTCTTTATACACTCCACGAGAGTATTATGTCTTTGTGCATTTGTTTGCAACACCCAAAAGGAAGCGAGATAGACCCATTGTTAAATATACCGATCGACTTAGAATCACTTTTTGAGTCAATTTGTCTGTCTGTCCGTCCATGTATTCTTGTAATCACGATACAGGTCGCAATTGTAGCCAGAACCAAACGAAACTTTGCACAACGTAGTTTTTCGGGATAGGGACGAACGCTATTTAATTTGAAGAAAATCGGTTCAGATTTAAATATAGCCCCCATACGAATTTCACATCCGATTTGACTCTTTTCACGCTGGATACCACACATTTTAACAGATTTGGTTCAAATTTGGTAGAACATCTTATTTTTCCAATATAAACACCCATGATAAAAATGGGCTAGATCGGTTCAGATTTATATATAGCCCGCATACAAATTTCGCTCCAAATTTGACTTTTTTCGCTCTAGAAACCATATATTTTAACAGATTTTCTTCAAATTTTAGCAAAACAACTTATATTTTAACTAGAAACAACTCTGGTAAAAATGGGTCAGATCGTTTCAGATATATATAGCTCCCACACAAATGTCTCCGCCGATTTGATTATTTCCGCTCTAGAAACCACATGTTTTAACATATTTTCCTACAATTTAGCAGAACAGTTTATATTTTAACTAGCAACAGCTCTGGCAAAAATGTGTCAGATTGGTTCAGATATATATATATATAGCTCCAATACAAATTTCGCCACTAAATTGATTATTTACGCTCCAGAAATAGCATATTTAAACTGATTTGCTTAAAATTTGGCAGAACATCTCATATTTAAACTAGGTTAAAATAGGTCAGATCGGTTCAGATTTATATATAGCTCCCATTTAAATTTCGCTCTCGATTTGACTTTTTCTGCTCTAGATACCACATATTTCAGCAGATTTTCTTCAAAATTGGCAAAATATCAAATGTTTCCACTAGAAACACCCATGGTGAAAATGGGTCAGATCGGTTCAGATTTATATATAGCTTTATATTTATATTCGCTCCCAGTTTGGCTTTTCTCCACAGAAACCACGTATTTTCAGAGAATTTCTTCATAGTGAGCATAACACGTTATACTTGAACCTATTGCGTAAGTGGGTCACATCATTCCATGTTTGGATTGCCCCGATACAAATATTCTTCTCGATTTGACAAATTGGGTCAGGTCATATTAGCCTATGATTAGGAAGCTTAAAAAATCCTTCCCGTTTTCAATTTTTAACGAATTGAATTGTGTTCGGATAGAAAGTGGAGTGTATCACATAGTCGGCCCCGCCCGACTTTAGTCTTTCCTTACTTGTTTTTAATATATTTATGTTCATTCTTTCAAATTTTTACTACAAATGGTTATATTTATGCGACAGACAACCCCACTTGCTATTTTCGTCATGGATCTTTGACGATTCTGCGATTTTAGGTAGATTACACAATTTACCAAATTATCATGCAGGCTAATATTATCACGCAGTGACATCGCAAGTAATAGACAGTTCGGATGGTTGATTTGTTTGTGTGTGTCCTCTGTTTGTGTCCTACACAAAACCATATTGTGTCGGGACAACAACAACATATGAATATCACATTTTGAGTTTTTTTAACATAAGCTCATATATATGCACAGTGTGAGTTGAACAGTTGAAATCTCAAAATTTAGATATTTATCGAATTATTGATAGAACAAAAGTTCGAATAATCGACTTTCAAGTTATGGGCTTATTCTCGCCAATTTTAAATTTTATAAAAATATATTCATATCAATAAAAATTGTATTCACTTAAACTACACCTTTTTCAATTGTAATTTAAAAGACATCACTTGAAATTCAAAAGACATCACTTGAAATTCAAAAGACACCAGTTGAAATTCAAAAATTCCATTTGCAATTCAAAAATAATAACTTGAAATTCAAAAATTCCATTTGAAATTCAAAAAATGTCAATTGAAATTCAAAACCCGTCATTTGTAATTCAAAAGACAACATTTGAAATTCGAAAGTCGTCATTTGTAGTTCAAAAGGCATCATTTGAAATTTAAAAGACATCATTTGAAATTCAAAAGACATCATTTGAGATTCAAAAGACATCATTTGAAATTTAAAAGGCATCATTTGAAATTCAAAAGACATCATTTGAAATTCAAAAGACATCATTTGAAGTTCAAAACTCTTCATTTGTAATTGAAAACTCGTCATTTGCTATTCAAAACTCGCCATAAGTAATTCAAAAGATACCATTTGAAATTCAAAAGTTTTCATCTGAAATTCAGAAATTATTCCATTTTCAATTCAAAAAGGGTAAACACAATTATTTAAGCAAAATATATATTAGGTTGGATAGCATTTATTTATTTCTGTAAATTTTCATATTCTCCTATTTAGAAAACAGATTTACGTACCTGCCACTCAAATCATTCTAACTTATTTAAATTTAAAGATTTTATAACTTCTATTCGGACGATCGGAATACTCTGAAATGTGATATTTGCTAATGTTATCATAAACTTTATATACACCTTCAATATGAGCGATATTGCAAGACCTCTCACACAAATTGGCACAAGCTTTGGTTAAAATAAAACTGATCAGTAACAATTTGATATTGGAAATGGTTTTACAATCACTTTATACCTGTAAAATAGTTATGTTTTGTTGTACCTCCCACACAAATAATCCGACCCTAAATAAAATGCAAGTCATTGTAAATTATATGCAGATGCTCTCTGAGCTGGTGAAGGTTCTAAACTATGTATGAAATTACCGACATTTTACATCATTATAATTATTAGTTGCTTATCATTTATATCTGTTTTCAAAAATGCAGAATATCCAAATCTGCAGGATAAATAAATGCTACCCCACCTAATGTATATTTTTCTTAAATAATTTTGTTTATATTTTCAAATGGAATAATTTTTTAATTTCATATGAAAACTTTTGAATTTCAAATGGTGTATTTTGAATTACAAATGACGAGTTTTGAATTACAAATGAAACCAGTTTTGAATTTCAAATAACGAGTTTTGAATTTCAAATGACGAGTTTTGAATTTCAAACGATGAGTTTAGAATTTCAGATGACGATTTTTGAATTTCAAATGGTATCTTTTGAATTACAAATGACGAGTTTTGAATTTCAAATGATTTTTTTTGAATTTCAATTGATATTTTTTGAATTTCAAATGGAATTTTTGAATTTCAATTGATATTTTTCGAATTTCAAATGGAATTTTTGAATTTCAAATGGTGTCTTTTGAATTACACTTGAAAATGGTGTAGAGTATTAAAAAAGTAATTTTTTTCAAAAACCCGAATTCGTGTTTAACCGAAAATTGAAAAAGATGTTTTTTGCTTAATCGAAACAGGAATGGTAGTATTATGTCAGGTATAGTTTTCTTCACTGCATTATTTTGCCTTTTTATACACTCCACGAGAGTATTATGGCTTTGTGCATTTGTTTGTAACACCCAAAAGGAAGCGGGATAGACCCATTGTTAAGTATACCGATCGACTTAGAATCACTTTCTGAGTCGATTTAGCAATGTCCGTCTGTCTGTCCGTCTGTCTGTCTGTCTGTCCATCTATTGTTGTAATCAAACTACAGGTCGCAATTATAGTCCGATATTAACACAAATTGGCACAAGTAAGTTTTGTGGATCAAGGACGAACGCTATTTAATTTGAGACAAATCGGTTCAGATTTAGATATAGCCCCCATACAAATGTCGCTCCCGATTTGACATTTTCCGCTCTAGAAACCATATATTATACTCGATTTTCTTTAAATTTGGCACAACATCTTATAATCGAACTATAAACACCTTTGCAAAAATTGGGTAAGATCGGTTCAGATTTAGATATAGCCCCCATACAAATGTCGCTTCCGATTTGACATTTTCCGCTATAGAAACCACATATTGTACCCGATTTTCTTTAAAATTGACACAACATCTTATAATCCAACTAGAAACACCTATGCAAAAATTGGGTAAGATCGGTTCAGATTTAGATATAGCTCCCATACAAATGTCGCTCCCGATTTGACATTTTCCGCTCTAGAAACCACATATTATACTCGATTTTCTTTAAATTTGGCACAACATCTTATAATCCAACTATAAACACCTTTGCAAAAATTGGGTAAGATCGGTTCAGATTTAGATATAGCCCCCATACAAATGTCGCTCCCGATTTGACATTTTCCGCTCTAGAAACCACATATTGTACCCGATTTTCTTTAAAATTGACACAACATGTTATAATCCAACTAGAAACACCTATGCAAAAATTGGGTAAGATCGGTTCAGATTTAGATATAGCTCCCATACAAATGTCGCTCCCGATTTGACATTTTCCGCTCTAGAAACCACATATTGTACCCGATTTTCTTTAAAATTGACACAACATCTTATAATCCAACTATAAACACCTATGCTAAAATTGGGTAAGATCGGTTCAGATTTAGATATAGCTCCCATACAAATGTCGCTCCCGATTTGACATTTTCCGCTCTAGAAACGACATATTGCACCCGATTTTCTTTAAAATTGACACAACATCTTATAATCCGACTATAAACACCTATGCAAAAATTGGGTAAGATCGGTTCAGATTTAGATATAGCCCCCATACAAATGTCGCTCCCGATTTGACATTTTCCGCTCTAGAAACCACATATTGTACCCGATTATCTTTAAATTTGGCACAACATCTTATAATGCAACTATAAACACCTTTGCAAAAATTGGGTAAGATCGGTACAGATTTAGATATAGCCCCCATACAAATGTCGCTCCCGATTTGACATTTTCCGCTCTAGAAACCACATATTGTACCCGATTATCTTTAAATTTGGCACAACATCTTATAATGCAACTATAAACACCTATGCAAAAATTGGGTAAGATCGGTTCAGATTTAGATATAGCCCCCATACAAATGTCGCTCCCGATTTGTCATTTTCCGCTCTAGAAACCACATATTGTACCCGATTTTCTTTAAAATTGACACAACATCTTATAATCCAACTAGAAACACCTATGCAAAAATTGGGTAAGATCGGTTCAGATTTAGATATAGCTCCCATACAAATGTCGCTCCCGATTTGACATTTTCCGCTCTAGAAACCACATATTATACTCGATTTTCTTTAAATTTGGCACAACATCTTATAATCCAACTATAAACACCTTTGCAAAAATTGGGTAAGATCGGTTCAGATTTAGATATAGCCCCGATACAAATGTCGTTCCCGATTTGACATTTTCCGCTCTATAAACCACATATTGTACCCGATTTTCTTTAAAATTGACACAACATCTTATAATCCAACTAGAAACACCTATGCAAAAATTGGGTAAGATCGGTTCAGATTTAGATATAGCTCCCATACAAATGTCGCTCCTGATTTGACATTTTCCGCTCTAGAAACCACATATTGTACCCGATTTTCTTTAAAATTGACACAACATCTTATAATCCAACTAGAAACACCTATGCAAAAATTGGGTAAGATCGGTTCAGATTTAGATATATCTCCCATACAAATGTCGCTCCCGATTTGACATTTTCCGCTCTAGAAACCACATATTGTACCCGATTATCTTTAAATTTGGCACAACATCTTATAATCCAACTATAAACACCTATGCTAAAATTGGGTAAGATCGGTTCAGATTTAGATATAGCTCCCATATAAATGTCGCTCCCGATTTGACATTTTCCGCTCTAGAAACCACATATTGTACCCGATTTTCTTTAAAATTGACACAACATCTTATAATCCAACTAGAAACACCTATGCAAAAATTGGGTAAGATCGGTTCAGATTTAGATATAGC
>CANDYM010000404.1:0-66313 GCA_947397865.1 Polietes domitor
TGAAATTTGGTATGTAAATTCCTCCGACCATATAGAAACGAAGTAAAATTGGATTTTTCGAAATTTGTACTTTTAAGGGACAAGCGGGACAAAAAGGGATAAAAATAGTACCAACAACTAGAAACGTGAAATTTGGTATGTAAATTCCTCTGACCATATAGAAACGAATTAAAATTGGATTTTTCCAAATTTGTACTTTTAAAGGACGAGCGGGACAAAAAGGGATAAAAATAGTACCAACTAAAGTATTACAGCTAGAAACGTGAAATTTGGTATGTAAATTCCTCTGACCATATAGAAACGAAGTAAAATTGGATTTTTCGAAATTTGTACTTTTAAGGGACGAGCGGGACAAAAAGGGATAAAAATGGTACCAACAACTAGAAACGTGAAATTTGGTATGTAAATTCCTCTGACCATATAGAAACGAATTAAAATTGGATTTTTCCAAATTTGTACTTTTAAAGGACGAGCGGGACAAAAAGGGATAAAAATAGTACCAACTAAAGTATTACAGCTAGAAACGTGAAATTTGGTATGTAAATTCCTCTGACCATATAGAAACGAAGTAAAATTGGATTTTTCGAAATTTGTACTTTTAAGGGACGAGCGGGACAAAAAGGGATAAAAATGGTACCAACTAAAGTATTACAGCTAGAAACTTGAAATTTGGTATGTAAATTCCTCTGACCATATAGAAACGAAGTAAAATGTACTTTTAATGGGACAAAAAGGGATAAAATGGTACAAACTAAAGTATTACAGCTAGAAACGTGAAATTTGGTATGTAAATTCCTCTGACCATATAGAAACGAAGTAAAATTGGATTTTTCGAAATTTGTACTTTTAAGGGACGAGCGGGACAAAAAGGGATAAAAATGGTACCAACTAAAGTATTACAGCTAGAAACGTGAAATTTGGTATGTAAATTCCTCTGACCATATAGAAACGAAGTAAAATTGGATTTTTCGAAATTTGTACTTTTAAAGGGACAAAAAGGGATAAAAATGGTACCAACTAAAGTATTACAGCTAGAAACGTGAAATTTGGTATGTAAATTCCTCTGACAATATAGAAACGAAGTAAAATTGGATTTTTCGAAATTTTTACTTTAAGAGACGAGCGGGACAAAAAGGGATAAAAATGGTACCAACTAAAGTATTACAGCTAGAAACGTGAAATTTGGTATGTAAATTCCTCTGGCCATATAGAAACGAAGTAAAATTGGATTTTTCGAAATTTGTACTTTCAAAGGGACAAAAAGGGATAAAAATGGTACCAACTAAAGTATTACAGCTAGAAACGTGAAATTTGGTATGTAAATTCATCTGACCATATAGAAATGAAGTAAAATTGGATTTTTCGAAATTTGTATTTTTAAGGGACGAGCGGGACAAAAAGGGATAAAAATGGTACCAACTAAAGTATTACAGCTAGAAACGTGAAATTTGGTATGTCAATTCCTCTGACCATATAGAAACGAAGTAAAATTGGATTTTTCGAAATTTGTACTTTTAAAGGGATAAAAATGGTACCAACTAAAGTATTACAGCTAGAAACGTTAAATTTGGTATGTAAATTCCTCTGACCACATAGAAACGAAGTAAAATTGGATTTTTCGAAATTTGTACTTTTAAGGGACGAGCGGGACAAAAAGGGATAAAAATGGTACCACCTAAAGTATTACAGCTAGAAACGTGAAATTTGGTATGTAAATTCCTCTGACCATATAGAAATGAAGTAAAATTGGATTTTTCGAAATTTGTACTTTTAAGGGACGAGCGGGACAAAAAGGGATAAAAATGGTACCAACTAAAGTATTACAGCTAGAAACGTGAAATTTGGTATGTAAATTCCTCTGACCATATAGAAACGAAGTAAAATTGGATTTCTCCAAATTTGTAGTTTTAAGTGGCGAGCGGGACAAAAAGGGATAAAACTTTTACCAATTTTACTATTACAGCTAGAATCGTGAAATTTAGTGTGTAAATTCCACTGATCATATAGCAGCGCAGTAGTTTGATTTTTCGAAATTTGTACTTCTAAGGGGTGCGCGGGACGAAAAGGGATAAAAATGCTGTACAATCCTGTGTTACCAAATAAAGTACATATTTTTAGGGGAGCAAAAACACATGTTACCTATAGTGATTTTTCAAAATGTGTACTTTTTGGGAAAGAGGTGCAAAAAGTTTTAAACTGGCTGGCTGAATCTAGAAACATGAGATCGAGGATATACATAAATGGTTGTAATTTTTTGTTCAAAACTTAGTAGAAAACTATACATACGAAGTAGTTCAGCTAAAATAGTGCTTATCGTCAAGGACATTCCTTTGACTGTGTGTGAGTGCTAGCTAATAGGAGCTTACCAAATTACTATTTTAGATTTATCTATATCCACCAAAAGAAAATTAAATAAATACTATCCAAAAACAGAGACGGATAAAATTAACGAATAACTTGCTTTTTCGCGTGCGAAGCAGCGGGTACTGCTAGTCAAAAATATTATCTTTTGTTTCTTTCCGACGGAGAAGAAAAAAATTGATTTTCTTTTGATTTTGCTATCACAAAAAATCCATACAAAATAGAACAAGTAAGAAGGCGTTAAGTTCGGCCGGGCCGAATCTTATATACCCTCCACCACGGAGTGCATTCCACAGTATTACCAGCAGATTAAAGGATGTCGACTTTACATAGAAGCGCAGTACCATATTACGAAAATTATGATATTTTTATGCACATTTACTATAATTGTTTACTATTTCAAACTATAATGTATACTTATGCGCACTGTTTAAAATCGACTATACTATATATAAATAAAATGCTGAAATTGGGAAAGTGAATATGCCTAAATATTAGGAGATTGTCAGTCGCCATTAGAAAGAAGCATTTTCAGATACAGACAAAGTGATAAGAAAAGTATAAATTTTAAAGATATCCCCATTCGCCCCATTCTCCGCCCAAATGTACAAATTTCGAAAAAACCATTTTCGAGTCTTCATAGTCGGAATGTATACCGAATTTCATGATTTCAACTTCAGCGGTTTGGTAGATCCCATTTTTATCCCTCTTTTTAATTATATCCCTTAAAATTACGAATTTCGAAAAATCCCTCTGTTTTACGTGTCTATGCAATTAGAGTGATGTACACACTGAATTTCATCATTCTAGCTGTATTCGTTTAGTTGGTACTATTTTTATCCCCTGTAGCCATTGTATCCCTTGAAAGTACGAATTTGGAAAAAAACGTTTTATTTTTCGTGTCTACGCAGTCAGAGGAATGTATACTCCGAATTTCATGACTCTAGCTGCTGTCATTTGGTAGGTACTACTTTTATCCCATTTTTCCATTTGAACCCCATAAAGTACGAATTTTGGAAAGTTCTTTTATTTTACGTGTCTACGCAATCAGAGGAATGTATATATCGAATTCATTACTCTAGGTGCAGCCGTTAGGTTGGTACTATTTTTATCCCCCTATCCCCATTTAACCCCTTAAAAGTACGAATTTAGAAAACAAACTTTTATATGTATGTATCTACTCTCTTAGAGGAATGTACACGCTAAATTTCGTGTTTCTATCTGTTTTCATTTGATAGGTACCATTTTTATCCCTTCTTGTCCCATTTCGCCCCCTACAAATAAATATCACTGTATGGTGCCCTTTTATGCTATAAAGGGAATGCGCATTGCAAATATCAAGTAAATACAAGCTAATATGTTCAAAAAACATGCTGAAATACTATAAATATTAGGGGTATTTTCAGTCCTTGTGAGGGAAAAATTTTTCCCTCTGGGCCGATTTCGTCCACTTTCAATCCCAACCGATCTACAACCATAAAAAAAATTTGAACCTTCTAGCTCATTTCGTTCGGCCGCTATCGTGCTTTCAACAGACAGACAGACGGACATGGCTATATCGTCTTAGATGTGGGGTTATGGGGTCTCCGATGAATATTTCAAGGTGTTACAAACGGAATGACGAAGTGAATATACCCCCATCCTGGAGGTGGAGGGTATAAAAAGAATTAGTAAAAAATATGTCGTGTTATTTGTAATAGCTAATTTACTGGCGAAGATAACATTGCCTATTCGTAAGAGATCTATAACAAATTTTGGAAGATATGATCCTCTTTGTAGACGCAAGAGCATTTTTAAATTAAAATAGAAAAGATTTTAGTGTTATTTTTTAAATGCGCTCTAACTTCCACATTTTTGATCCGATTTGTGTTTGAAAGGGCTCGATGGAGAGGTACTGAACATCCTGAAAATTTGACAGGTTTTGTAGAAATTCGGACACATTTTGCAAAAAACCAAATGGCGTTATGTAAGGACATCCGAGGATAAAGGATATTTTGACATTTTGAGCATCCTTGTTTCACAACAGCTTTCCGTTGATACCTTAGCTTTTTTAATCAGATATATATATATATATATACTAGCAGTACCCGCTGCTTCGCACGCGAAAAAGCAAGTTATTCGTTAATTTTATCCGTCTCTGTTTTTGGATAGTATTTATTTAATTTTCTTTTGGTGGATATAGATAAATCTAAAATAGTAATTTGGTAAGCTCCTATTAGCTAGCACTCACACACAGTCAAAGGAATGTCCTTGACGATAAGCACTATTTTAGCTGAACTACTTCGTATGTATAGTTTTCTACTAAGTTTTGAACAAAAAATTACAACCATTTATGTATATCCTCGATCTCATGTTTCTAGATTCAGCCAGCCAGTTTAAAACTTTTTGCACCTCTTTCCCAAAAAGTACACATTTTGAAAAATCACTATAGGTAACATGTGTCTTTGCTCCCCTAAAAATATGTACTTTATTTGGTAACACAGGATTGTACAGCATTTTTATCCCTTTTCGTCCCGCGCACCCCTTAGAAGTACAAATTTCGAAAAATCAAACTACTGCGCTGCTATATGATCAGTGGAATTTACACACTAAATTTCACGATTCTAGCTGTAATAGTAAAATTGGTAAAAGTTTTATCCCTTTTTGTCCCGCTCGCCACTTAAAACTACAAATTTGGAGAAATCCAATTTTACTTCGTTTCTATATGGTCAGAGGAATTTACATACCAAATTTCACGTTTCTAGCTGTAATACTTTAGTTGGTACCATTTTTATCCCTTTTTGTCCCGCTCGTCCCTTAAAAGTACAAATTTCGAAAAATCCAATTTTACTTCATTTCTATATGGTCAGAGGAATTTACATACCAAATTTCACGTTTCTAGCTGTAATACTTTAGGTGGTACCATTTTTATCCCTTTTTGTCCCGCTCGTCCCTTAAAAGTACAAATTTCGAAAAATCCAATTTTACTTCGTTTCTATGTGGTCAGAGGAATTTACATACCAAATTTAACGTTTCTAGCTGTAATACTTTAGTTGGTACCATTTTTATCCCTTTAAAAGTACAAATTTCGAAAAATCCAATTTTACTTCGTTTCTATATGGTCAGAGGAATTGACATACCAAATTTCACGTTTCTAGCTGTAATACTTTAGTTGGTACCATTTTTATCCCTTTTTGTCCCGCTCGTCCCTTAAAAATACAAATTTCGAAAAATCCAATTTTACTTCATTTCTATATGGTCAGATGAATTTACATACCAAATTTCACGTTTCTAGCTGTAATACTTTAGTTGGTACCATTTTTATCCCTTTTTGTCCCTTTGAAAGTACAAATTTCGAAAAATCCAATTTTACTTCGTTTCTATATGGCCAGAGGAATTTACATACCAAATTTCACGTTTCTAGCTGTAATACTTTAGTTGGTACCATTTTTATCCCTTTTTGTCCCGCTCGTCTCTTAAAGTAAAAATTTCGAAAAATCCAATTTTACTTCGTTTCTATATTGTCAGAGGAATTTACATACCAAATTTCACGTTTCTAGCTGTAATACTTTAGTTGGTACCATTTTTATCCCTTTTTGTCCCTTTAAAAGTACAAATTTCGAAAAATCCAATTTTACTTCGTTTCTATATGGTCAGAGGAATTTACATACCAAATTTCACGTTTCTAGCTGTAATACTTTAGTTGGTACCATTTTTATCCCTTTTTGTCCCGCTCGTCCCTTAAAAGTACAAATTTCGAAAAATCCAATTTTATTGCGTTTCTATATGGTCAGAGGAATTTACATACCAAATTTCACGTTTCTAGCTGTAATACTTTAGTTTGTACCATTTTATCCCTTTTTGTCCCATTAAAAGTACAAATTTCGAAAAATCCAATTTTACTTCGTTTCTATATGGTCAGAGGAATTTACATACCAAATTTCAAGTTTCTAGCTGTAATACTTTAGTTGGTACCATTTTTATCCCTTTTTGTCCCGCTCGTCCCTTAAAAGTACAAATTTCGAAAAATCCAATTTTACTTCGTTTCTATATGGTCAGAGGAATTTACATACCAAATTTCACGTTTCTAGCTGTAATACTTTAGTTGGTACTATTTTTATCCCTTTTTGTCCCGCTCGTCCTTTAAAAGTACAAATTTGGAAAAATCCAATTTTAATTCGTTTCTATATGGTCAGAGGAATTTACATACCAAATTTCACGTTTCTAGTTGTTGGTACCATTTTTATCCCTTTTTGTCCCGCTCGTCCCTTAAAAGTACAAATTTCGAAAAATCCAATTTTACTTCGTTTCTATATGGTCAGAGGAATTTACATACCAAATTTCACGTTTCTAGCTGTAATACTTTAGTTGGTACTATTTTTATCCCTTTTTGTCCCGCTCGTCCTTTAAAAGTACAAATTTGGAAAAATCCAATTTTAATTCGTTTCTATATGGTCAGAGGAATTTACATACCAAATTTCACGTTTCTAGTTGTTGGTACTATTTTTATCCCTTTTTGTCCCGCTTGTCCCTTAAAAGTACAAATTTCGAAAAATCCAATTTTACTTCGTTTCTATATGGTCGGAGGAATTTACATACCAAATTTCACGATTCTAGCTGTAATACTTTAGTTGGTACCATTTTTATCCCTTTTTGTTCCTTTAAAAGTACAAATTTCGAAAAATCCAATTTTACTTCGTTTCTATATGCTCAGAGGAATTTACATACCAAATTTCACGTTTCTAGCTGTAATACTTTAGTTGGTACCATTTTTATCACTTTTTGTCCCGCTCGTCCCTTAAAAGTACAAATTTCGAAAAATCCAATTTTACTTCGTTTCTATATGGTCAGAGGAATTTACATACCAAATTTCACGTTTCTAGCTGTAATACTTTAGTTGGTACCATTTTGATCCCTTTTTGTCCCGCTCGTCCCTTAAAAGTACAAATTTCGAAAAATCCAATTTTATTTCGTTTCTATATGGTCAGAGGAATTTACATACCAAATTTCACGTTTCTAGCTGTAATACTTTATTTGGTACCATTTTTATCCCTTTTTGTCCCGCTCGTCCCTTAAAAGTACAAATTTCGAAAAATCCAATTTTACTTCATTTCTATATGGTCAGAGGAATTTACATACCAAATTTCACGTTTCTAGCTGTAATACTTTAGTTGGTACCATTTTTTTCCCTTTTTGTCCCGCTCGTCCCTTAAAAGTACAAATTTCGAAAAATCCAATTTTACTTCGTTTCTATATGGTCAGAGGAATTTACATACCAAATTTCACGTTTCTAGCTGTAATACTTTAGTTGGTACCATTTTTATCCCTTTTTGTCCCGCTCGTCCCTTAAAAGTACAAATTTCGAAAAATCCAATTTTACTTCGTTTCTATATGGTCAGAGGAATTTACATACCAAATTTCACGTTTCTAGCTGTAATACCTTAGTTGGTACCATTTTTATCCCTTTTTGTCCCGCTCGTCCTTAAAAGTACAAATTTCGAAAAATCCAATTTTACTTCGTTACTATATGGTCAGAGGAATTTACATACCAAATTACACGTTTCTAGCTGTAATACTTTAGTTGGTACCATTTTTATCCCTTTTTGTCCCGCTCGTCCCTTAAAAGTACAAATTTCGAAAAATCCAATTTTATTTCGTTTCTATATGGTCAGAGGAATTTACATACCAAATTTCACGTTTCTAGCTGTAATACTTTATTTGGTACCATTTTTATCCCTTTTTGTCCCGCTCGTCCCTTAAAAGTACAAATTTCGAAAAATCCAATTTTACTTCATTTCTATATGATCAGAGGAATTTACATACCAAATTTCCAGTTTCTAACTGTAATACTTTAGTTGGTACCATTTTTATCCCTTTTTGTCCCGCTCGTCCCTTAAAAGTACAAATTTCGAAAGGAATTTACATACCAAATTTCCAGTTTCTAACTGTAATACTTTAGTTGGTACCATTTTTATCCCTTTTTGCCCCGCTCGCCCGTTAAAAGTACCAATTTACAAAAAATCTAATTTTACTTTGTTTCTATATGGTGAGAGGAATTTATATACCAAATTTCACGTTTCTAGCTGTAATACCTTAGTTGGTACCATTTTTATCCCTTTTTATCCCGCTCGTCCTTAAAAGTACAAATTTCGAAAAATCCAATTTTACTTTGTTACTATATGGTCAGAGGAATTTACATTCCAAATTTCACGTTTCTAGCTGTAATACTTTAGTTGGTACCATTTTTATCCCTTTTTGTCCCGCTCGTCCCTTAAAAGTACAAATTTCGAAAAATCCCTATTTGTAGCTCGTCTGCATGGTCATTGCAAGGAACTCACCGAATTTCATGTTTATAGCTACTGCCGTTTAGTCAGGACGAAGGTTCGATGTTTATCCCTTTTTGGGCCATTTTATCCCCTAAAAGTACGAATTTCGTAAAACCCTTTCTTAGTCGACGTCTACGTCATATTTGGGAACTACCCTGAAAATTTCATGACCCTGGCTTCAGCCGTTTGGTCTGGGGGCTGGTCAATGATAAGTCAGTCAGTCAGTCAGTCAGTCAGTCAGTCAGTCAGTAACGCAACTCTTTTATATATATAGATATATATATATATATATATATATATATATATATATAAATGAGTTGAGTTGCTGACTGACTGACTTATCATTGACCAGCCCCCAGACCAAACAGCTGAAGCCAGGGTCATGAAATTTTCAGGGTAGTTCCCAAGTATGACGTAGACGTCGACTAAGAAAGGGTTTACGAAATTCATACTTTTAGGGGAATGGGACAAAAAGGGATAAACATCGAATCGTCGTCCTGGCTAAACGGCAGTAGCTAGAAACATGAAATTCGGTGTGTTCCTTGCAATGGCCATGCAGACGAGCTACAAATTGCGATTTTTCGAAAATTGTACTTTTAAGGGAGGAAAGAGACAAAATGGTACCAATTTAAGTATTGCAGCTATATTCGTGAAAATCGGTGTCTACATTTCTCTGACAACGTAGATTTGAACATAAATTGATTTTTCGAAATTTGTACTTATAAGGGGTGAGTGGGACAAAAAGGGATAAAAATGGTACCAACTAAAGTATTACAGCTAGAATGGTGAAAATTGGTACGTAAAGTGCAGTCAAATGGATTTTTAGAAAGTATTTCTTTTAAGGGGAGAGCTGGAAAAAAGGGATAAAAATGGTACCAACTAAAGTATTGCAGCCATAGTTTTGAAATTTAGAGTGTAAATTCCTCTGACATCGTAGAAGCGCAATCTAAATGGATTTTTTCGAAATTTATACATACAGGTGGTGAGCGGGATAAAAAATAGTACCAACTAAAATATTGCAGCTATAGTCCTGAAATTTGGTGTGTAAATTCCTCTGACCATGTAGAAGCGCAGTCAAGTTCGATTTGTCGAAGTTTGTACCTTTAAAGTGCGCACGGTACAAAAAGGGATACAAATTGTGTACAGCCCTTTAGTTACGTAAACGCAGAACATAAATGTATATTACAAAATTTGTACGTGAAAGGAGGATAAGGGACGACAATGGATAAACATGGTACCATATAAAGTACATGTTTTTAGGGGAAGCAAAATCACCTGTTACCTATAGTGATTTTTCAAAATGTGTATTTTTTGGGAAAGAGCGGAAACATGAGGTCGAGGATAGAAAAGGCTCTGCAGTTGTAATTTTTTGTTCAAACCTGGGTAGAAAATGATAAAAATTATACATACGAAGGCAGTTCAGCTAAAATAGTGCACATCGACAATCACATTCCTTTGAATGTATAAGAGTGCTAGGAGGTTTCCAAATAGGAGATTTCCAAAATAAAATCTAATAAATACTATCCAAAAACTGAGACGGATAACAGAGGTCGATTTTGCACTTTTAGGTGGCCAAAATTATTTTTGTATAAAAATGGACTTAAAATAATGGTTAGATAGCAGAAAAAATTAAAAAAAAAATCTAAGCATTATGGGGGTGTTTTTTTAGGGGATTGAGTAAGTAAAATATTTCTTCGCACCAAATATGTTGGCGCTCTACATAAAAAATTATTTTTAATGAAAAAAAGGTAGGTACAGATTAATAATTAAAGTGCAAATACATATTTTACAATATTTATGGATAAATCTTGATCCGTGTCTGAAATTTCGGATTCGGTATTCGGCAGTAACATATTGATCGTTTCAGGGCAAAATGATCTTGGTTTGAGCCTTTTTTTTGTTTCTTTTTTGCTCTTAACAACAGGTCGTCGTAGCACGGATAAAACGATTTATTTGTGTTCCTGATGATTTCATATTGTCGCTTGGTCAAATCAGCTTCAACAAACATTGATAGGGCTTGCAACGGTGTAAAAGAAGTAATTTCTTCTTGATCTGATCTCCTGTATACTTTTCTGTATTTCCCTGCACGAGTTGGAGAGTTTGTGATTTCTCTTAGTATTTTTGAAGCATCCCTTTTTCCTCGAGCCTGTAATATTGTTTGCGCTGCATAAACGATTACTTTTTCACTATGCATGTCTTCTGTCTTTCTTCTTTTAGTCCTCTCACTAGAATCTTCAAATGATTTAGAAGGCCGACCTGGTCGAGTTTGTTTATTTGCTGCAAGTACAAATGTTCCTTCTAACCAAGCTTCATTGGTTTTAAGAAATCTTGCTTCTTTTCTATGGGCTTTGTACCATTTTTCTTTCATTGATGTTTTAAAGTTTGCAAATCTTTGTTTTAAACTGCTTAGATTATCTGGAGTGTCACCATAACAGGACATCAGGTGATTCTCAAGATATTTAATTTTTTCATCCAAACTAGGCAAATCTTGCTGTTGTATTTTGTCGTAAAGATATCTACGGCTCACTATTTTTGTACCCGAGGTACCAGGTGTACCTAAAACAAAGAAAATCGCACTTTATTACAGTTGAAACCAAACTTGATTTTTTTTATTGTGATGTCATCCATAAAAAAACTATAATTTGGTCAGCCGCAGCTAGCTGCACCCAAATTGTACGTCATTAATTAGCCAAATATATGTAGTATTTAATAAAATAAAAAGTATTTCTCAAGAGGAGGCAATAATATAACAAAATGTCTTACAATCATGAAAATTAAGGAAACATTTCATTACAAAACAGCCTTTTTTGGAAGTTCTATAAATATTTCAAATAACGTCAAAAATAATTTAAAAATATCAAGAAATGTTGATTTTTACCTGAACTATTTGAATCCATCACAATCACTACTAAAAGATTAGGTGGACAACACAAAATTTCTGTTGTTTAAATGTTTATATTGAGAGCGCTGATAACAATAATGTGAACTTTTTGAAACGACCAAGTTTCAACGGTGACAGTTTGGGAACGGTGACAGTTTCGCCAGTAGGGATGGTAAATTATTGTTACTGGAACATTCCATTAGCTCTGGGATTTTTTGGGATTTTTAACGTCACTTTTTGAAATTTGACTTTTGACCGGCTAATTCTTAATAATCGACCTCTGTGCAGCGGTTACTGCTAGCAATTTAATATTTTTGAGAATCGAGAAATGCGCTTTATTTTTACACACTCCACGAGAGTATTATGTCTTTGTGCATTTGGGTGTTACAAACACCCAAAAGGTAGCGAGATAGACCCATTGTTTGTTATACCGATAGACTTAGAATCTCTTTTTGAGTCTATTTAGCGATGTTCGTTCGTCTGTCGATCTATTCTTGTAATCAAAGTCCAGTTCGCAATTGTTGTTAGAACTAAATGAAATTGTGCACAACGAAGTTTTATGGGATAAGGACGAACGCTATTCAATTTGGTTTAGATTCAGATTTAGATATAGCTCCCATACAAAATTTGCTTCCGATTTTACTTTTTTCGCTCTAGAAACCACATATTTCAACAGATTTTCATCAAATTTAACAAAACGTCATATATTTTAACTAGAAATAGCTCTGGTAAAAATAGGCCAGATCGGTTTACATTTATATATAGCTCCCATACAAATATCTCATCCGATTTGACTCTTTCCGCTCTAAAAACCACATATTTTAACAGATCATCTTAAAATTTGGCAAAACAAACTGTATTTCAACTAGAAACAGCTCTGGTAAAAATGGGCCAGATCGGTTCAGATATATATATATATAGCTCCAATACAAATTTCGCCACTGAATTCATTATTTCCGCTCTAGAAATAGCATATTTGTGCAGATTTGCTTAAAATTTATATATTTCAGCTATAAACATCCATGCCGAAAGTGAGTCAAATCGGTTCAGATTTTTATATATCGCTCCCATATAAATGACTCCCCCGATTTAATTCTTTCCGCTTTAAAAAACACATATTTAACAGATTTTCATCAAATTTGGTAAAGCGTCTTATATTTCAGTAAACTTATGCTAAAAATGTGTTATATCGGTTCAGATTTATATATAGTTCCCATTCAAAGTTTGTGTTCAAATTTTCTTACAAATGCAGATAAAAGTATGAAATTTGTAGTATATACATATAAACCAGGTTCAAATGTAACGACCTTCTTGTACCCTACACCTCAGGGTATATTGACTAGGTGTAGGGTATCATATAGCCACGCCCGACTTTAATCTTCCTTACTTGTTCTTTTCCAGAAATACAAATTTGCAAACTTTCATTTTAAAAGACTTTTTCGCATTTACATGTTACTTAATATACAGGGTGGCGCAGAAAGAGATATATTGTTTGAATTCTTTAAACTTTTTTAATTATTATTCTTTCTTTAGTTTTCTTTCAGCATTTTATGATTGAGACTTGGGGAATTAATTATGAATCATTACATGATCGAACAACGTACAAAAATAATTGAATTTTATTTTTCAAGGCAAGGGTCATATTCGGCGAACTCATTATTTCGCGCACAAGCGATGTTAACTGGCCTCCACGTTCACCAGATTTAACAGCTCCTGACAGTTTTCTTTGGGATATTTGAAAGAAAGAGTGTACGTTAACAAACCAGGAACCATACACCAACTAAAAACCAACATTCGAAATGAAATCATGGCCATTACACACGAAATTTTGCAAAAAGTTATGGAAAATATGCTAAAAAGAGCTCGTATGTGCGAAGCGGACATCACTTACAGGATATAATCTTTCAATTGTATTTAAGAGAAATATGATAATCGCATAAATAAAAAAGTTATAAACCATTTAAACCATATAGCTCATTCTGCACCACCCTGTATATTCACTTGATCCATTCGTTTAATACTCATCTGGACTGTATTAGTTCAAGTTTTGATATAGCCTTCATATAATTGTTCATACCAATTTTTTAGAATTCATATATTTCCATCAGCCTTACTCAAATTTGCTACATAACGTTTTATTTTATATAAGAAGACCTGCATCAGACGAGGACTATTTCTGTTAATTATTTGCTCTTATATAAATATCGGTTGGTGTTATTGAAATAAATGTAAAACGTACCATTTATCGATATAATCTATATAACTTCCACTTATGGGAAGTCGAATTATCCAAAATCATTTCGCTTCTCACCAGCAAAATTCTAGAAGTTATTATCTATATATGTAATGTAATCATTGAATGCCCTATTTTTACTTGTTGAAATGAATTCAATCGCGAAAAATTTAGCTTATTGGCAAAATGTTTTGAAATGGCCTTTTAAGCTATCATTGAGGTTTCTCATATTTAATCATGTGTAATCGGTAATCTGCTCTGAAATTATAAAAAAATATATAAATCATTTAGGTCTCCATATAATTATTGAAACACAAATTTGCCGCGTTTTGTGTATTTGAACTTGTCTCAAGTCTGCAAACACCAAAAAAGAGCAAGCCGACCCGATCCGTATTCAATTTGATGGTAGTTAGTTAGTGAATAGTCAGTCTTCAATCATTTCTGCTTGCGAACCCGGTATTTAAAACAATGAATTTACACCTTTTTTGTTTTAATTATGCACTTAGTTAGTAATAAGTATCAATTTATCATACTCGTACTCATACGTATTATTGTTGTTTACTTTTCAACAGTGTTAATATTGCCGCTGTTGTTATTGTTGCTGGTGGTGGCAGTGGTGGTGTCGGTGGTGTGTCAGGTTCAGTTTCAGTTGCTGTTATTACCCCCTTATTTTTCCTGCTGGTAGGTTAAACATGCATATCATACAAGGTACACTTCGATAGGTGTTGAGGTGGGTCGCATATCATGCAAATTAAATAAAACCCAAGCTAATACAAGCTAAATCTGGAAGATTTTATGAGGATTTGTAAAGGGTGCAGGTTTCGACTTAATTTATATTTTTATTTTTATTTTTATTTTTATTTTTATTTTTATTTTTATTTTTATTTTTATTTTTATTTTTATTTTTATTTTTATTTTTATTTTTATTTTTATTTTTATTTTTATTTTTATTTTTATTTTTATTTTTATTTTTATTTTTATTTTTATTTTTATTTTTATTTTTATTTTTATTTTTATTTTTATTTTTATTTTTATTTTTATTTTTATTTTTATTTTTATTTTTATTTTTATTTTTATTTTTATTTTTATTTTTATTTTTATTTTTATTTTTATTTTTATTTTTATTTTTATTTTTATTTTTATTTTTATTTTTATTTTTATTTTTATTTTTATTTTTATTTTTATTTTTATTTTTATTTTTATTTTTATTTTTATTTTTATTTTTATTTTTATTTTTATTTTTATTTTTATTTTTATTTTTATTTTTATTTTTATTTTTATTTTTATTTTTATTTTTATTTTTATTTTTATTTTTATTTTTATTTTTATTTTTATTTTTATTTTTATTTTTATTTTTATTTTTATTTTTATTTTTATTTTTATTTTTATTTTTATTTTTATTTTTATTTTTATTTTTATTTTTATTTTTATTTTTATTTTTATTTTTATTTTTATTTTTATTTTTATTTTTATTTTTATTTTTATTTTTATTTTTATTTTTATTTTTATTTTTATTTTTATTTTTATTTTTATTTTTATTTTTATTTTTATTTTTATTTTTATTTTTATTTTTATTTTTATTTTTATTTTTATTTTTATTTTTATTTTTATTTTTATTTTTATTTTTATTTTTATTTTTATTTTTATTTTTATTTTTATTTTTATTTTTATTTTTATTTTTATTTTTATTTTTATTTTTATTTTTATTTTTATTTTTATTTTTATTTTTATTTTTATTTTTATTTTTATTTTTATTTTTATTTTTATTTTTATTTTTATTTTTATTTTTATTTTTATTTTTATTTTTATTTTTATTTTTATTTTTATTTTTATTTTTATTTTTATTTTTATTTTTATTTTTATTTTTATTTTTATTTTTATTTTTATTTTTATTTTTATTTTTATTTTTATTTTTATTTTTATTTTTATTTTTATTTTTATTTTTATTTTTATTTTTATTTTTATTTTTATTTTTATTTTTATTTTTATTTTTATTTTTATTTTTATTTTTATTTTTATTTTTATTTTTATTTTTATTTTTATTTTTATTTTTATTTTTATTTTTATTTTTATTTTTATTTTTATTTTTATTTTTATTTTTATTTTTATTTTTATTTTTATTTTTATTTTTATTTTTATTTTTATTTTTATTTTTATTTTTATTTTTATTTTTATTTTTATTTTTATTTTTATTTTTATTTTTATTTTTATTTTTATTTTTATTTTTATTTTTATTTTTATTTTTATTTTTATTTTTATTTTTATTTTTATTTTTATTTTTATTTTTATTTTTATTTTTATTTTTATTTTTATTTTTATTTTTATTTTTATTTTTATTTTTATTTTTATTTTTATTTTTATTTTTATTTTTATTTTTATTTTTATTTTTATTTTTATTTTTATTTTTATTTTTATTTTTATTTTTATTTTTATTTTTATTTTTATTTTTAATAATTTATTTTAAATATTTGTTCAAATAAGCTGAAACAATTAATTTCTTTTTATATTATTTGGTTATTTTTTGTGGTTGACCCACTCTAGGGCTTGTATGTAGATAAGTAAGCATAATGAATGATTTTATTAGCTTTTTTATGCTAATAATCGCTTTTATTGTTTAAAAATGCATAAACTTCGGTTTAGTGGTTAGCAGATATACAAAAACATTGGTAGCGACAAAGATACGAGTCATTTCACATACATTGAGATTAAAAAGAAATAATGTTCGCCTTTTAATTTGGATAAAAAACTTTGAAAACCTCATTTAAATCGACGCCTGTGCAGTAAGAAGAATATATGCATATGCCCAATTTAAATACCTAGTAAATTTTTATCACTTTTTCTCCATTCCCATAAAAGTAAAAAAATCGAAAAAGTATTTTTTAACTAGTGTCTATGCATTATGAGGAATGTACATCCCAAGTTCTATAACGCTAAATGCATCCGTTGGGTTGGTTCCATTTTTATCCCTTTTGTCCCTCTTTCCACAGAAAGTACAAATATCAAAAAATTCTTTATGCTGTTCACCTACGCGGTCGGAATGATGCACATTCTTAATTCACGGGTATTACTGCAATCCCTTCGTAGATACAATTTTTATCCCTTTTGCCCTCACTTTCCACACTTACAGGATATCATCTAGTTTCTTTAGATTTTATGTTTCTTTGTATTAGATCAAAATACATGGAGTGTCTCATACACAAACTACTGTTTTTTCTCTTTCTCTCTCTTACTCTCCAACACTTTGTTTTGCCACTGTGTGTGTTTTTTTGCAAAAGTGATTAACCGCGTATTAAATGTGCGTTTTTTATTACGCCACTAAATACGCTCTGCATGAAAATGGTTTATGAGCTATGATCGCTGCTGGTGTTGCAAATAAAAAACTATGATTTTTTTTATGGAAATCTATGGTCGATGTTGATATACTTATTAAAAACTTGTTAATATTTTCGATAGAAAAATAACGTTGATTGGCCTCTGTTTAGCATGAATGAAACCAGAAACCTCAGTAAATCACAGGAATTATATATGGTCACACACATGCGGCATCGCAAGATTTGCGTGCCAAATTGAATACTGATCATGATACGGTGCGCATATAATTGAGGTCAGCTAGTGTTGATCTTGGGTTCGGGTTGATCTTGGAAGACATTAGCTATAACCTTTAACGGTTGGTAGCCTGTGAACAGATATTCGATTCTAATCGATGCCACAGAGACGTATGACAATCTGTGAGATATGATACAAAGCCATTTAATGCGAGCATTTGTTTTTTATGTACTGAAACTAGTATCAAATGTACAAATCTAAAAAAATGTTACCAAGAAAGGTTTGTAACAATAAAAGTTTAATTCGGTGTGTAGATTCTTCACACTCGTAGGCGAATGACCTAAAGAGATTCTTAAAAATTTTTAAAAAGAAAGTGTTGTAAATAGTGCCATTGAATATGTTGCAGAATTCGGTATAAACTTCCAACGATTAAAAATATTTTTTATATTATTAAATTATAAAGGTGAGTATTCGAAAAATTCCCAATTTTTGATGGTCAAGAAGAGAAAACCTTATAAAATTCGGTGAATTTTTTCAATAATACTTTAGTTTGCACTTTAATTTATTAAACTAAATCTTCTCGAATTTTTCCGATTCTTTTTTATTGTATTTTTAATATAGATTCAAATTACAATTTTTTTAAATGTGAATACAATATTAAATTTTGAATGTAATGCATACGAATTCCAGCTATTCCATCAATTAATTTCTTCTTACGTAGGAAGTTTTTGTTTTGGTCATGGCAAGGAGGAGAAACATTATCAAAACAAATACTTCCTTCGTAAGAACAAAATACTTTCAAAACTTACATTATTACATTCAAAACTCATAGAAAATCAATCATATGATCACTATTCATACAACATAACATTAATAAATATTAAAATTTGTTATGCACATACTTTTTTTTAATTTTTTACAAAAATTATTATTAATGAACAGTGTAGATATTGAGAAATCAGATGCTCTCGATGTTCTTGGCATGAAAATGCAACGTGATGTTCGTTGGACAAAACATGTATTTGATGTGTCGAAAGATGCCTTCCTGCCTGCTTTTTAAAAAGATGTAAGAAATATTTCACACCCTCTGATCTTCTCAATATCTACACTACCTACATCAGACCAAAGATGGAATACAACTCCCATATATGGTCGGGTGCTCCAGCTTCATCACTGGAACTACTTGACCGTGTCCAGAGGAGGGCGATGGTGTTAATAGGTGACGGTAGGATATCCAATTGTATTGTTTCCCTTGAACATCGTCGTAATGTTGGTTGTGTGTCATTGTTCTATCGATACTTTCATGGTGTTTGTTCTTCGGAAATTCGTGATCTCATACCGCCCGTGAGAACGTTCGGTAGAGATACGCGACTCTCCAGGAACGCTCACCCATTTGTTGTCGATTGGACAACCGACCGCACTACACATTACAGAATAAATTCGTTCTTCGTCCGTACTATCCGTATGTGGAATCGACTTCCGGCAAATATCTTTCCCTCCAATTACGACATTTAGAGATTCAAAACAGATGTCAACAGACACTACTCCCTCTTTCCTCCTTCCAATACGATTTTTTGTTACATACTCAAGTGGTCAAAATTATTTAAATATTTGCCAATTTCGTAAAAGCAGATGTACAAAATTTCAAATGAATTTCGTTTAAAATTCATAAAGTCCCTTTCCACGAGATTTTTTTTTTGTTCAAATCAGTATCATATCTGATTTTTTACTATGACTATCAAGCAGATCTTAATATATATAGTATATTTTTGTATTTAAAATCTAATAATTTAGTTGATATTCTGATATTTTGAATAGCTTGAAAAATATTATATATAATATTACTTTTTTTTAATCAAAGCAATGTGAATATAGTAAAACCGCAAAATCTAAAATGTGTATTGTTACAATTAACGACGTACATAAAAATGTGTATTTATAAACAAGTGAAGTGGATAGAAATGGAATATTTGAAACCATTATTTCTTATGAATTTTTTTATACCCTCCACCACCAGGATGGGGGTATACTAACTTTGTCATTCCGTTTGTAACACCTTGAAATATCAACCTGAACCCTATAAAGTATATATATTCTTGATCGTCATAAAATTCTAAGACGATCTAGCCATGTCCGTCCGTCTGTCCGTCTGTTGAAAGCACGCTAGCATCTAAACGAGAGGAGCTAGAACGTTCAAATTTTCCATAAATGCGTCTTATAGTCGTAGATCGGCTGGGATTGAAACGGGGCGAAATCGGCCCAGAGGGAAACATTTTTCCCTCAAAAGGACTAAAAATACCCATAATAATCCCTAATATTTTAGCGTATTTAAGCATGTTTTTTGAATATGTCTGTTTATATTTGGGGCAAAAATAAAAATGGTACATGTTAAACGACAACAGCTAGAAACTCGAAATTCGGTGTGTACATTCCTCTAATTGAGTAGATACATAATATACAAGTATTTTTTCCAAATTCGTACTTTTAAGGGGTAAAATGGGAACAGAGGGATAAAAATGGTACCAACTAAACGGCTGTACCTAGAATAATGAAATTCGGTGTATACATTTCTCTGATTGCATAGACAAGTAAAATACACGGATTTTTCAAAATTTGTACTTTTTTGGGTTATAATGAAAAAAGGGGTTAAAAATAGTGCCAATCAAATGACCGCAGCTAGAGTCATGAAATTCGGAGTATACATTCCTCTGACTGTGTAGACACGGAAAATAGAAATTTCGAAATTCGTACTTTTTGGCGTTAAAATTAGGGTTTGGGGTCCGGGAATTCCCGGGGAAAAATTTTAAATTTTCCGGGAATACAGGAAATATTAAAAAATATATTTTTTTGTTTATCTTGAGCACTAATTAAGTTCTACCATATAAATGGGAAATTGTAGATATATTTCAAATGCATGTAAAGAGTGATTTTTTTGAGGTTAGGATTTTCATGCATTAGTATTTGACAGATCACGTGGGATTTCAGACATGGTGTCAAAGAGAAAGATGCTCAGTATGCTTTGACATTTCATCATGAATCGTCTTACAAACGAACAACGCTTGCAAATTATTGAATTTTATTATCAAAATGCGTGCTCTGTTAAGAAAGTTCATTGCGCGCTTCCATTTTATGGTCAGTTTAATCGACCCACTGAAGCGGCTATTCGGGCTATTGTGACTAAATTTCGCACCAAATTTACATTGTTGGACATTAAACCACCAACACGCTTACGTAGAGTGCGAACTGAAGAAAATATCGCAGCTGTATCGGCCAGTGTTAATGATGACCACCAATTTTCGATTCGTCGCCGTTCGCACCAATTGGGTCTCTGTTACTCAAAAACGTGGAAATGCCAAAATTGGACTAAGCGGATGGACCACCTAAGACGCAGCCGCGGTCAACATTTAAATGAAATTATCTTCAAAAAGTAAATGTCATGGACCAATCTAACGTTTCAAATAAAGAACCGATGAGATTTTGCAAATTTTATGCGTTTTTTTTTTTAAAAAAGTTATCAAGCTCTTAAAAAATCACCCTTTATTTAAATTACTGACAATAATAGTGACCATTTGGTACTATGGCTGACATAGTGCTATCTTGTTTAACATTAAATTTCTTGTTTTCCCAAAAAATCGACGAAATAAAAGGTGAAAATCTTCTCAAAGACGAATTTACTTTACATATGAAACCATTAAGAAATGATTTAAAAATAGGAATAAAAATAAAATTGACACCTGGAACCTTTCAAGTGAAATCTAATATGAATAGAAATATACCCTACGATATATTTAAATTACCCTTTGTAAGAACTAATGACTGCACTACTTCAATGTTTATATTTTTTACGAATTTATTTAATTAAAATTAACATTTTTAATGTTTCTATTGCATTCACAATTTAGAATATTTCCCCCCTCTTTCTGTAAAATAGTTTCCTCTCTAGAGTCATGCAATTCAGATTCCTCTGACTGCATAGACACGGGAAATAAACGGATTTTTCGAAATTCGTACTTTCAAGATATACAATGGTACAGAGGGATAAACATAGTACCAACTAAACGACTACAGCTACAATGTTGAAATTCTAATTGCGTAGAAATTCGAATTGGAATTCGGTGTATACATTCCTCTGACTGCATAGACATGCAAAATAAAAAGTTTTTTCCAAATTCGTACTTTTTCTTTTACGGCAAAAATTGGTTGAATCATGAAGTTAGGTTATTTTGCACTATGTACGTGAGATAAAGGATTTTCAAAATTTGTACTTTTGGAATTAAAATAGAATGGAATTACAACCAACTGTAGTACCCACTATCTACCAATATTTTTGGTATTTAAGCTTTTTGAAAATATAAATATAAGAATATTTATTTTTGATTTGAAATAACTAATGGTTTGAAATAATTAAAATATTATATTTATTTATAAAATTATTTTTTAAACATTTGTATTTGTTTTGGTTTGGCTATATTAAAAAAATTATATTTTCCCGTAATATTACTGCACTTCTACGACAACCTCTGTGGAATCCAATCCATGGTGGAGGTTTTAGGAGGTTGTAAGTACCGAACTTAATGCCGTTTTTACTTAATTATTTTATTATTATTATTTATTTTTTATTATTTTATTTTTTCTGTTAATAGACCCTTGGAGATCTTAATAGTATTTTTCATCCTTTATTCATCATTTAAGCATCTTTCGAAAGGTATGGACTCCTTCTGTTTATTTTGCATAACACTTTTTACGAAATGTTTCCAAGAAATATGAGTTTTTAGTGGTCACTTTGAAAAGCCACAAAAAATTACTCTAACGTCCAATAATACGACTAACTGATTTAAGTACTTTCAGAAAAAAGTTTTGACAAAAAATGCAACATAAACAGATTACACAGGGTGGCAGCAGCATTTTTTAGTGACCCAGCCTAGTGTTCATTTGTCGAATGTGGTCTAACATCACCACAGACTCCTAGCTAATTCTTGGATAACCTCACCCATTTGAAGACTTTAATTCAGTTCAGTAAAAAAGTGAAAACGGGAAAAATTTGTTTATGTTTCCTAATCACAGGATAATATGACCTGGCCCAACTTGTCAAATCGAGAATAATATTTGAACTAACGTTCACAATAAGTTCTTACAGTTGAAGTATAACGTGTTATGCTCAATTTTAAGAAATTCTCTGATATACGCGGTTTCTGGGGGAACGAAATTTGTATGAGAGCTATATGTAAATCCTAACCGATGTGACCCATTTTAACCATAGGTGTTCCTAGTTTAAATATAAGATGTTTTGTCAATTTTGAAGAAAATCTGTTATAATATGTGGATTCTAGAGCGAAAAAATTCAAATTGGGAACGAAATTTGTATGGGAGCTATATATAAATCTGAACCGATCTAACACATTTTTACCACAGGTGTTTCTAGTTGCACTATAAGATGTTTTGCCAATTTTGAAGAAAATCTGTTGAAATATGTGGTATCTAGAGTGAAAAGTTTTGACAAAAAATGCAACATAAACAGATTACACAGGGTGGCAGCAGCATTTTTTAGTGACCCAGCCTAGTGTTCATTTGTCGAATGTGGTCTAACATCACCACAGACTCCTAGCTAATTCTTGGATAACCTCACCCATTTGAAGACTTTACTTTCAAAAAATAGTTTATTTTTTTGTTACCAAAATATTTACACCCAGCATAAGGAACCTGTTGTTTTTGGCCAGGCCACACAAAACCTTGCCAATTGTAAAGCTCATTAATTTCAATCCACCAATCGGGTGAATTAAACAATTTTCTTAAGTTCGATTCGATTCGGTTCGGCATTGTTGGCTAGTCGGCTGGTTGTTTTATTTCATTTCCCAGAGATTAACCTAATGATGTTCATTAACGTCGAAACAAGATCACGTTCTTGACAGACAAAAACAACGCCAGAAACAACGTCGAAGGGGGCGCAACAACATTTGCAACAACAAAATCTGAACAACAAACATCACCACACAACATAGGAGTGTTATGTTACGAGTACGAATGCACGTACATACATGCCTCCCCTCCGAGGAAGAGGCACACACACATTTTTGGGGCTCATCACCATCGCCATCATTATCATTGTCTGCCGCGGCGTCTTCATCGTGGCAGCATCATTTGAAATACTACCAATGTTAACATTTAGTAAACATAATTTGCTCACCAGCAACCAAAAGCAAAAAAAAAATAAAAAACAAAAATACCCAAAACGCTAAACTCTAAAAATGAAATAAAGCATTTGTCGACACAAGTTGCTAAACCAGAGTGCTGAGTTGTTGAGGAATTCATGGATGGTTGGTTGGTTGCCACCATCACCACCACGAGCAGCAGCATCTTCATCTTCCTCGTCTCATTGGCTGGCTGGCTGGCTGGCTGGGTGATCATATGAAGAATACACCTGCAACCTCCGGTTTTAATTTTCAGAGATATGCATGGTCTATGGCGTACTGAGGCTCCGTACTCCCCGTCCTCCTCCTTCTTCTCCTCTGACTATGGCTTCGTGAAATAAATACAAAGAAGAAAAAATTCCTGCTGTTTCCATTTCTTATATGAAATTGTGAAGTATTTAAAGTTCAATGTTGTCTTGCCATGCTTGCTTGTTATGAGCTGTTATTTAGCGTTTGTCGTTTTGGTTGCGAACATTAAAATGTATTAAAAATATTTTGTTTGATTTTTTTCCTTTAAAAACTAAAACCCAACCATTTAACTTGGCCGCGGCATTGTGTGTGTGTATGAATCTATTTAGCCCACACCTTAAAACCAAATTAAAGGAGTTTTTGATTTGTGAACACCGCACAAAACAAATCGACAACAAGTCGAGTGTCATTTGAATCATTAGTCATTGAAACCATTAAATAATTTATTTACTGATAAAGAAGTTTAAGGTCTGTCTGTAAGGCTTTTGAACAACAATTTCGTTAATTAGCTAAGTAGTGAGAGATAATTCGCATAGGCGGAGGCAGCAATCTGTTGTAATGGCTTGTACTGATCCTGGAGGGAAGGGGAACACTGGCCAGCAGACATTTTACTACGAAGGTGCAATAGTTTTATTTTTATTATTTTTAAATGTTTAGAGATATGGAAACAAACTTTTACTTTTTTATCGGAAAAAGTTTGCTGAAATTTTTTCTATGTAATAATTCTGATTTTGTCTGTGTAATAATTCAAGCTGTAACAGGAAAAAATTCCTGAAACAGCAGACTTTTTACGACAACTTTATGGGCGATAAATGCTTCAACTATAAAGGACAAACAGTTCAAGAAGAAATATTTTTTTTTATAAAAAAAAGAATAAAAAAATTTGCAGACTATTTTTTTTATAAATATGTAAGTTATGGTAAGTAATTGAGAGTGTTAAAGAAAAATATCCATGAAAATTAAAAATAAATGTTATCATAGGTAAAATGAAATGCTTCATAACTCATATATCGGTGCCTGAACGATCAAACGTTTTTTTAAATTCCGTAATTTTTTTCTTTTACAGTATATATTTTTATTCATAAACAAGGCATAAATAATAGAAGTGATTTTTTGAACCTCAGTAACTTTTTTGTTTATGAATAAATATATGTATATAATGTAAAAGACAAAATTTTATGGAATTCAAAACAACGCTTTATCTTTTAAAAAACATTTAGAAAAACCGCTATTCCAGAAGTCACTTCTATAACTTGACGTCGAAGTCAAAAGTGATCAAAGTAGAAAATGTAGCTGTCGTCAATGATATATCACACTTTACGATATGGCTATAAATGGAGACACAGTGAACAAAAAATTAAATGCGGGTGGCAAAAATAAATGAAAAACAAGTAAGGAAAGGCTAAAGTCGGGCGGGGTCGACTATATGATACACTCCACTTTCTATCGGAATTCAATTCAGTAAAAAAGTGAAAACGGGAAAAATTTGTTTATGTTTCCTAATCACAGGATAATATGACCTGGCCCAACTTGTCAAATCGAGAATAATATTTGAACTAACGTTCACAATAAGTTCTTACAGTTGAAGTATAACGTGTTATGCTCAATTTTAAGAAATTCTCTGATATACGCGGTTTCTGGGGGAACGAAATTTGTATGAGAGCTATATGTAAATCCTAACCGATGTGACCCATTTTAACCATAGGTGTTCCTAGTTTAAATATAAGATGTTTTGTCAATTTTGAAGAAAATCTGTTATAATATGTGGATTCTAGAGCGAAAAAATTCAAATTGGGAACGAAATTTGTATGGGAGCTATATATAAATCTGAACCGATCTAACACATTTTTACCACAGGTGTTTCTAGTTGCACTATAAGATGTTTTGCCAATTTTGAAGAAAATCTGTTGAAATATGTGGTATCTAGAGTGAAAAGGGTCAAATCGGGAGTGAAATTTGTATGGGAGCTATATATAAATCTGAACCGATCTAACACATTTTTACCACTGGTGTTTCTAGTCGAAATATAAGATGTTTTGCCAAATCTGAAGACAATCTGATACAATTTGTGGTTTCTAGAGGGGAAAAAATCAAATCGGAATCGAAATTTGTATGGGAGCTATATATAAATCTGAACCGATCTAACACATTTTTACCGCAGGTGTTTCTGGTTGAAATATAAGATGTTTTGCCAATTTTGAAGAAAATCTGTTGTAATATGTGGTATCTAGAATGAAAAGTGTCAAATTCGTATGGAGGCTGTATCTAAATCTGAACCGATTTTCTTTAAATTAAATAGCGTTCGTCCTTGTCCCGAAAAACTTTCGTTTGGTTCTGGCTAAATCGACTCAGAAAGTGATTCTAAGTCGATCGGTATAATTAACAATGGGTCTACCTCCCTTTCTTTTGGGTGTTACAAACAAATGCACAAAGACATAATACTCTCTTGGAGTGTATACAAATTTTGAAATTGTCTTTAGTTCTAGGGGTGACCGGCGCAACTTTATTTTTTGTATCGGATGCAACATGGTCTAATACACATGTTCTCTTAGAGCCAGGGTATATTTAAGTCGCTTTAACCGACTGAAACTTACTTACTTGTTTCTTCTTGCGAAGGAATTTTTTGTGGGGCAATCTGCTGCAACAGCAGATATTTTTTGTTGTTAAAGCAGAAGATGATTTCCTGGAAAATTATAGTTTTTACCAAATAAAAAATTAAATTCTTTATATATATATTTATTTTAAATATTGAAAATTATTTTTTTGTACTCATAGCTTATTTGCGATTTACAACGCTGGAAATTTCAATGTGGGATCATCAGTAGTTTTTGAGATATCAGCACAATTGAGCCGTTTCATAGCAAAAGTGGACAGCAAAATTTTCACATGATAGGGAAAGATTCTACTTAAACAAGTATGAGATCATTTCCAGCGAGCTTTTCAAACAAAAACGAAAATTTGGAAGTTTTTGCTGATTTGATTAAAAATAGCACTAAAATCATAAATAACCTGCCTAGCCACAAATGGTCAGTGATAGACTCATTGTGGATGCATTGGCTTCTCAATAGTCACGTGTGGGTTCTCTGAACCCCATATGCGGCAATGGTGCTTATTGACATAGCCACCGAGATGAAAATGACCTTCATCTGAAAACACGAACATTTTCCACGTACATTTCTTACAGTTTGCGTTAAAAAATCACTACTTTGGAAATTAGTTTTTAATATTTCACAATTTTGTTCGAGGGTGTAGCATCCTATTTTGTGTAAAAAGGTAAACCGTAGAGCAGCAGACAATGTATGAAGATTTGTAGAGATATTTCTTTAACCTGTGCTACACGCTGCGGTTGAGCGGCTTATGAGAAACCGACGGATTTTTTTGTAATTATGATTATTTAAAAAAATACATATTGAAGCCATGTTCTCTATATAACTGAAAGGATTTAATATCAAAGAAAACTAATTAAATGCTGTTCAGTAGAGCAACTATTTCTCCACCATCTGGTAAAATCGTTCATATTAGGGTTAGTGTAGAGGGGATAACAACATACATAGAAGTATATGTTAGTAAAGACAGCAGAAAAGTTTGTTGAAACAGCAGTCGTTGATCGTTAAAAAATTTAAATCTCGAAAATTTTCCACAAAAATTTCTTACAGTTTGCGTTAAAAACTCACTACTTTGGAAATAAGTTTTTAATATTTCACAATTTTGTTCGAGCGTATTGCGTCTATTTTGCAAATGTCAAATATAAACCTGAAAATAAAAATTAATATTATTTTACCTTTCAAAGTCTAAGTAATCAGTAGTTCAAATTTAAAATGTTACATGTCCCACCCTATATTTATCAAGTACATATAAAACATATTTAGAACGATTTTAGTATATTTTGGGAAAATATTGATGTAATTACTTTTAAAAATCGAGACCAATATTTAAAATAATACTATACAACAAACAATTTTCTTTTGTGGTTTTTTTAATTTCCAATTTTCCAATATTAAACGTATCGTTTAATATTTAGTTGTTTGGGTGAAGTCTCTACAAATTTGAGAAAATATTTTTCTTTTGTAAAAATAAAACTTTTTTGCATTCGCGATAAAACCCCATACAAATAGAAATAAAATGGGGAAAAATATGTTGTTATACTTTTAATATCAAACATTCTATTAAAAATAAAGCAAAATATTTTTTCTATTCTTTGTGTTTTTTTGTGCTTATAATATGTTTGAAATTTTAGTTTAAAAATAAAAAAATTATCAATAGTTAAGTAATAGAGATAAAAATTATGAAATTTAAATTATTTTTAATAGAAATTCTCCTCCATAATTTGACACTTGTATTTGTATAGTAGGTTGGTAATAAGCATTTACAACAATTTTTTGAAAAATATTATCCTTTGAAACTTTGTAGTCCCTTTAAGGGACAACAGGATGAGGAAATAAAAAACTGAAAACGCCAATTAACACCATTTTCCTATAGTTTCATGCGATTATTATACTGTCCAAGTGTAACGTCGGTGTTATTATTAAAATCGGGAGACATTAATTGGAAATAGTTAAAATGGATGGAGTTTGAGCGACATCATCACGTACTGCTGCGACATTTTCGGTCGATCGACCTGGTCGATGGCGCGTTGTTGTATTTACATCACTAACAGACCCAGTTTCGGCAAATTTATCCATTAATCTCTTTAAAGTTGACTCTTTTGGAGCATTATTGTGACCCCAAATTGATCGCAATTTGCGAACTGTAGCCGCAAATCTTTCACCATTTTGGTAAAACAATTTCACAATGAGAATGAGTTGTTCATTCGTGTAGCGCTCCATTTTTACTAACCTCGTACCTTCTACTAACAAACAATAACAATTGTTCAAATGTCAAACAATGACACTTCGAATGTTGCCAGATTTAAAAATTGCGTTCTTCTTGGGACACCCTTTACAATGACTAAATAAATAAACTGTTCCTGACATGGTGGAGGGTATAATAAACATAAGTTAAGCTACTGGGTTTCAAACAAAGATAAAAATAAATTTGAGTTAATTTATATTTGCATTTAGCACTCCATCCTGCAGCTTCAGCAGTTGGATATATTATTTACTTACTTTACTTTGTTTCTCTCTATCTCTCTCTCGTCTTCTCTGGTCTAAGGTCATCTAATTTAATATGAACTACTTGTGTTACATTTAATATGGAATTTAAACGAGCTGCACCCATCATTGCACATCTGAAGCCGTTGCTTTTTATGTTTCTTAAGAAATGCCAAAATTTTGAATTAATTCATTGCTATTGTTGCTATTTTTTTTTTGCTTTAATGAATTCATATTTCTGTGGGAAGTTTTTCATTTGAATTTATTTTTATTATTAACTTTTCATAAATATAATATATAATTTTCATGCACTAAAAGCTTTAGCGAAAATTAAGTAGTTCACAGAAAACATACATCGGCGTGATGACTTTTCGTGGCGAATGTGGCAACAGCTGAAGTTCACACTACAATACAAAAATATTACTAGCGAGAATGTACCTCCAAGCATGTACTCCATGCTTTATTTATAAATATATCTACATGTATGTTCATATGTATGTAAATAGTTACTTTTTTATGTTTTTAAGCTAACAAAAAATATATAAAATTACGCCAAGACTGTGGCTAATTTTTCCATGGAAAATATTATACAATCAACACCTCTTCATCGTAAACAAAGAAAAGAAGCGATAAAATAATTTTAACCTTATTAAAAATTGGCATTGAATAACCAAATCTAGATACGTCGAAATAATACGCGCAACCAACAGCTATTGTTGTAAAAGGTAACACTAAGAGATGTGCTATTCCACTTGCGGTGTAGTGCCTCCCATTTTCCGCCCGCCTTAGGCTAACTGTGTGTAAAAAGGTAAACCATAGAGCAGCAGACAATGTATGAAGATTTTTTCTTTAACCTGTGCTACATGTTGCGGTTGAGCGGCTTATGATAAACCGAAGAATTTTCTTGTATAATTATGATTATCTTAAAAATATATATATATTGAAGGCATGGTTTAGGAAGTTCTCTATACAACTGGGATTTAATATCAAAGAAAACTAATTAAATGCACTTCAGTAGAGCAAATATTTCTCCACCATCTGGTAAAATCTTTCATATTAGGGTTAGTGTAGAGGGGAGATCAAGTGGAGTACAAAATACTTAGAAGGATATGTTAGTAACGATAGCAGAAAAGTTTGTTGGAACAGCAGTCGTTGATCGTTAAAAAATTTAAAGCTGAAGTATTTACTGTAATAGCAAAAAATTTGCTGAAACTGTAAACTTTTTATGGTTTGTTAGAATTATTTGCTGAACTAGCAGACTTTTTTTGTAGAAAATGGGTAAGCAGTAAAACAGTAGAATTTTATGGTGAAAAATAATATGAGAATTATTTGTTGTCTGTTGGAAAAGGGACAGTATAATTCTTTGCTGTATGAGCAAAATTTTTCTGAGATGGGGCAGTGGAATCATTTGCTGTAGCAGCAAACAGTTTGCTGAAACAGCCGACTTTTTACGATGAAAAGAGAAATCTGAATTATGATCAAAAATAAAAACCGGAATTCTTTGGAAAAGAGACTTTTATGTTGCATAGAAATATGAGAATCCAATGCTGCCTGTTGGAACAGCGACAGTGAAATTGTTTGTCGTAGCAACAAAAAGTTTGGTAAAACAGCAGACTCTTTATAGTGAAAAATAATATGAGAAATCTATGCTATCTGTTGGAAAAGGCACAGTGGAATTATTTACTGTAGCAGCAAAAAGTTTGCTGATATAGCAGATAAGTGAGGGAAAAAGAAAAATCAAAATATTGTCAGTTGGAAAAGGGACAGAGGAATTCTTTACTGTGGCAACAATAACTTTACTACAACAGCCGACTAAATGTGGTAAAAAAAAAATGAATCCTTATGAAAGAGTCAGTGAAATTCGGTGATGCAGACTTTAATGTTGAATAGAAATTTGAGAATCCAATACTTACTGTTGAAAAGGGAAGTGATGTAGCAGCAAAAAGTTTGCTAGAACAGCAGACATCTTTATAGTCTTAAATAATATTAGAATTGTATGCTGTATGTTTGAAAAGTGACAGTGGAATTATTTTCTGTAGCAGCAACGGGTTTGCTGGGACTTTTTATGATGTAAAGATAAATCTAGATTATATGCCAATAGTTCGAAAAAGAGACACCGGAGCTCTTTGCTGTAACAGCAAAAATATTGTTCAACTTTTTACGGTGAAAATATATGAGATTCTTATGCTGTTTGTTGGTCGCTTATGGCCGATTTCGCCAAATTGTTATTTCAACAATTTTGATTCTAAAAGTATGCATATTGAAAATCCGGAGCTACAGGCGATTGAAAGAACACACCTCTTAGAAAAAATCTTATTTTTTCTCTGTTAAATTGGTCATAACTCGCGAAATACAATTTCTAATTTTTTTTCCAAAAATACGTATACAATATATTTACAAGAATTGCAGCTATCGAGGTGATAAATAGTACCGCTTGACATGAAATGGCTCATATCCCTTTTTTATCCTAAATGTACGGATTTCAGAAAATTCTCTTAGTTGTGCGTCTACGCATTTAGATTTATGTATATACCGAACTTCATGATTATCCTCCTTCGCCCCGTTTTCATCCCTAAAAGTAAAAAATAAAAAATCCTTTATTTTGCGCGTCTACATCGTCAGCGGAATGTACACGCCAAATTTTATAATTATAGCTGCCGCCGTTTGGTCGGTACTAATTTTATCCCTCTTTCCCCATGTTGGTCGTAAGTACGAATATTGAAATATCGCTCTATATTTTTCTTATCTTGGTACAATTTTTCCCCTTTCACCCACTTTCCCCCTAAAATTATTAAGTTCGAATAAAGTCGTTTAAGTGTCTGCACAGTCAGTGGAATATACACAACGAAAGTTTTGATTCTGGCTGCAACCATTTGCTCGGTACCAATTTTATCGCCCTTTTCCCGATTTTGACCTTTAGTACGAATATCATTTCATTCATCATTTTATTTTTCGCGCCTACACAGCCAGAGCGAAGTATATACCGGCAGTGGCTGTTTAGTTGGTACAATTTTTATCCCCCTTTGCCCCGTTTTCACCCTTGAAGTAAATATTGAAAAAATACTTTTGGAGTGTCTACATAGTCAGAGGAATACACACACCAAATTTTTCGATTCCAGCTGCCGCCATTTGGTCGGTACCAATTTCATCCCCTTTTTCCCCAGTTTGGCCTAAAGTACGTACATTGAAAAATCACATTATTTCTCGCGTCTATGCAGCCAGAGCGACATATACACCGATAGTACATGTTTCAGTGCTACCATTTTTATCCCCTTTTGTCCCGTTTTGTCCTAAAAGTATAAATTTCTAAAAATCCTTTATTTTGTGCCTCTACACAGTCAGAGGAATGTACCGTTTATTTTACCAGCTAACTCTCTTAGAGTGATGTATACGCCGATTTTCGTACTTCTATCTGCTGTCGTTTAATTGATATTATTCTTATCCCTTTTTGTTCCCATTTCACACCCTAATAGTATGAATTTAGCAAAAATAACTTTTTGGTTCAATCTATAAGGGGAATTTGTGCTCCAAATTTGAATATAAAGCGGAAATGTAAAAACTCTTAATATTTGGGTTTATTTTAAGTTCTTTTTAGGGAAAAAATTTCCCTTTGGGAATATATTTCGATATAGGATTCACAAAAACACCATACCGATATTGGAAGTTTCCTCCATGGAGTTTTGAGGATTCATTAAATAAATCAAGACAATTTCAGCCCATCCAAAGATTTATAGAAAAAATAGCGATTTTTCTAAAATATTTTTTTTTTTAGGACTAATGTTATTCTCCCCTTCCTAAATAAACTTTCCCCGTTAACATCTGAGCCACATCTAAGAAGAATCTGATTTATTTTCGAAAAAATCTGTGACACATAAATCTTTTAACTTATTTTTTTCCACTCCTCCCATAAGAGCCTCTTTACGAAAAGAAGCCCCAATAATTGTTGGCACTATTTTGCGCTAATTACCTTCTACCAGTACTTTATTACCAAATTGAATTTTTCGACTCCACTACAAGTTTGTTTCCCGCTATCACTGCCCGGTAGTTCCTGGTCATTGTTAATTTATATTCCATAGGCATTTTTATTGCTTTGCAAAGTTTAAAGACACAGAGAGAGAGAGAGAAGAAAGATAGGGCAGAAACGCCGAACCCCATTTAAAGTTTGCCAATATAATTTTCCAACTAATGTTCCATCCCAAATTTTGCCGCTGTCGCTGCTGTTCCAAGTTTTATGAAATTATTTTCAGTTGTCTGTTGGAAATATTTCATCACGGAGGCGTTTGCCATTCGCCAATGGTGGTGGGTAAGCAAAAAAAGAAAAACCCTAAATAACTGGCCAGAAAAAAAGCCGGAAACTTTTTGCCAAGAAAATATCACCGAAGATGGGAGGAAAACTTATTTAAGTACTTAAAGTTGTGATGATTTGCTTTGTGTATATGTTTCTGATAGTCATACCCACGAATATGATATATATTAATTTATCTTAATTTTTGCCATGACAATTTCGGTGTGTGTTTGGCGCTGTTGGCCGAAGGGGTGGATGAATTATATGGTTGTTAGGGGTTAAACGGATAATAAGTTTATGAGTAGTTGCTGGTTTATGGCATAATGGTCAATTAAGGTTTGTAACTGACACATGTGGGGAAGGAGTTGGTTTGAAGAGCCTGCCCATAGAAGGATTTCACAAAAAAATCTGGCAACAATTAACCATAGAAAATGAAGAGCATGACATACTCGTATATGACTAATATATGCTGCAGAAGACTGTGACCAATTGAAAGTATATTTTCTTAGTAAAAAGTTGCAACTGGACAAAGGATTTTCTATTTGGACGCATATATTAAAGTGGGGGAATTTCCTTAACTTTCAGAACAAGAACGTGAATTGAATTGTGATCCTCAGAAATTTGGGGATATCTATTTCAGCCTCAGACAATAACTAAGCTAATTTTTAATTGTTCAATAGTGTGACTTTTGAGATTGCTTGTTATGAATTCCATCATTTCGAAAAATCCACCAAAAAGGTCAGTAAGTTTCAGTATCTATCGAGAATAGAATATTTTAAATGGTATGTTTATGAAGGAAATTGCATTTCATGCTTTCCGATGGCACTTTTCTATAGAAAAATTATCAGAGGATAATGTGGAGACCTCAGAGGACCTATGACCATTTTTCTAAAATATAGACAATATAGACGATCTCTTTGGGTTCAGTTTTATAAAGGAAATGCGTTCGCAGAATTTTCTCATGAAAAATTGTTGCTTTTTTGCGGAAAATTTACTTAAAAACTAAAGAAACTTTGATTTTCTTTTTCAAAAATAAATGTTTTTTTGAAAAAATATATATTTTTTTGAATTTATCTCAGCAAGTAGTATATTTGTGGGATTTTTTTATACGAATATAAAAAATAAATTAATTAATTAAAACCGAGTTTTATTTGCATGAGCTTAAAATCAAAAATTGTTTATAAATAATTTTGTTTTAATTTTTATTAAAGTTAATTTTTATTTTATTTTTTTTTTTATTTTTTAAATGGAGGGTATCTATAGTTTTTGGACCGTAGTTCTTTCCCGTACAAACAGTGTTATAGTAACAGATGCCAAAAATTAAGATTTTTTCAATCGATATAGCTCGTAGTTGTGCTCTATATACTCTGAAAATTTCAAAGGGAGATTCTCAGTACATTCTGAGATATCACGGAAATTTCTTATTTCTATTATGGATCAATTTCTATGGGATATATGCATATGGGATATAGGCATAGGGAAAGTAAGATCCATTTACATAGTCATTAGTCATTAGAAATTTTAGAGGGAAAGTAAACCGAAGAATATATGATGCGCTTTAGAAGGGAAAAAAATTTTGGGCTCGTATCCTTCACATCATCACTTTTATATAGGCAATGTGCGCTTAAGTCACTTCTCTATTGAAAAAGAATTTGTCAGACCATCAGAGAGAAGTTTTTAGGTGGATATCAAAGGATATGATACATGTAATGTAAGGTTCAAACCCCGAAAAGACCAATTAGTCCTCTTATTAAAAAAAGAAGAAAAAAATAATATTCGTCGCCGTCATATCCTTGACATTACATTTATATAGGGAATGTTTGACGAGGTCACCTGCCTATTGAAAAATAATTTGTCGGGTCATTGATGGGCGACCGTTATACCAGAAATAATGCGATTGTAATAAATGATAACTTCTCTATTAAACAAGAATTTGTCCATTTCTGAAATTCCAATATTCGTTGCATTCTCTATGATTTATTTAGGGTATTTATAATGGCTGCAAATGTGCCAGTAAGAATAATAGTGGTCTAAGTAAAAAAAAAACATTTTGTGCACATCAAAATTGTCTTTAGTGTTAGTTTGAAAGTGGTATAAGTCACACTAGACCACGAGATCAGGAGAAAATATTTGCAAAAAAATATTTTTTGATGGTTTCATACCATCAAAAAACACCCATAAAAAATATAAAAAAAATGGAGAAAATCATTTTGTTTTATTTTTTAATAGATTACATTCTAACAAAGAAAACAATGCCTACAGTTTTTTTAATTTTGACTTTTTAATTTTTGGTTAAATAGCGCGAAAACAGACAACGGAATATTTCGTTTTATTTTATAATATCTGAAAACAGCGCCTATGTGAAGTCTATGAATAAATGTAGAAGTTATGAACCTTCTGGTTTTATATTCCCAATTTGAGAGTACACATATTACCTTCAACGAAAATTTAAATTTTAGTAAAAAAATTACCCACAAACCAATTTTTGGTGTTGATTTTATGAATCAGTAGGGCTCAGAGCACACAATGAATACATTTTTATGACTCGGACACATAATTTTTAATCTATTGTTACATGCAGACGGCGCCTTTTGCTTTCGAGGGCAATCTTATATGAAAGTAGTAGTATGCCTCAGACTTTCATAAGCAAAATGGAGATGATCCGTAAAATAAATGATGGCTTTCATTTAAAAAATTTACCAGCTTAAAATTTGGACAAAATCAGTTGACTTCATTCATAGGTTGCATCGTCTGTTGTCGAAATATATGAATAAAAGTTTGACAAAATTTCTATTGAAATGTTCGGAATGGACTACAAAAACACAGAAAAATTTATAAATAATATATTAATTGATTATTAATAATTATTTTGTCAATTGGAATTAAACCAAAAACTTTACAGACTGTTTAGTATTTTTTCTTTGCAATAGGTTTTCATCACTATAATTATAAAATTACATAATTATAATTAAAATTACAGCTCATTGGTTGAGATGAGCTCCTTCTTGGAACATTTGTGGGACTTCTTATATTTGTATATAAAAATTAAATTAATTGATTAAAATTGAGCTTCATTTCTATCAAATCAAACATTTTTAAGGATATATTTTTTAATTTTTTTTTATTAAAATTAGGCTATAATTTTTGGAGCGATCGAGGGCTACAAATGTTGTAAATATATCTTTCACGTAGAAACAGTGGTTTAGTAACAGACGTAAAAAATTGAGAATTTAACGGAAGACAATATATTATATATATATATTATTGTTATATTTATCTAGCATCCGGAATATTTGTGGGATTTTTTATATATGTATATACAAATTAAATTAATTAATTAAAATGGAGTTTAATTTCCATGAGCATAAAACCTAAATCCAAAATTTTTTATGAATATTATTTTTAATTTTTTTTTAAATTTTCGTCGAAGGCATCTTTATAGTTTGGACTATGAATAAATGTGGTAGTTATGAACTTTCTGGTATGAATTAAAAATTTCCATATTTTTTTATTTTTTAATAAATTAAATTAAATTTTGTTAATTACACACAGCCATTTTGCAAAATGTTTCTAAACTAATGTTATAATCATGTAACGTTGCTCCATTAATATATTATTTAAATTAAGTGATATTTCTATCTATTCAATAGATTTTTTAATTAAATAAAAAAACTTTTACTAAAGCTTCCTCCTCTTCCTTTATATTGCACAGCAGCAGCATATCCTCTCACTCAATTATAAACCATAAAGGACTCTGGAAGCTGTCGTGCAGTTTCGTTCGTTCCATTGAATAAAAAAACTCAACTGTCCAAAAACCAAATCCCCTTAAATCTAATCAAGTTTAGACGTGGCTGTTGTTGTTGATGTTGTTTTTGCTGCTCTTTTAGTTTTTGTGAGATTTTTGGTAACAAACTTCACATACGGGTGGGTATTAACGAACCCATATTTTATTATAAATTGTTCTTTTCATTTCAAGTAATTTTTCATACATACATATGTATGTAGTGGTGTCTGCTCTATTCACACACACTCGCATACTCAAACTCAAACTTATATCCTGTGGAATTCATACACATAACCACTCACTCGAACATGTATGTATGTGTGTTTCTAACACATGGCAAAGTAGGCGGACAGTTGTTAAAAGTAGACAAATTTCCAGTTTCTTTTCTGGGGCTAATAATTTTGTTGCTGCTGCTGTTGTTGTTGTTGGCCTCTTTAAGGAAATGTTGAAAGGCATGAATAGGAAAGTGGGAAACTGGTAGGTGGGCGACAGAGAGAGAGAGAGATGGATAGTTGGAGTGCTGAAGGTTGAAAGTGTGAAAAATTACTGTTATAGACATCAACTGAAAAAGGAAACGGAAACGAAAAACAGGCAGAGACGTGGACATACAATTATGTATTTGGGAGGAGAGATTTCATTTTCTAAAATTAAACATAGTTTGTGAAATCTGCTGGGCATAATGTGAGTGTTCTTGAAAAATATTTATTAACAGGACTTGTAAATCCTTCTTTTCAATTTGCATTGTCTGCTGCAGTCCTGTAGTTGGATATTTGTGCCGAGTATGTGATACCTACTTAATGAAGTTTTCTTTTGCAACAACAGAAGACTTTCTTGTCGTAAATGTATTTGGGGTGATGGAACTTGAGATGAAGATGGTTGAGAAGGTTTAAACTATGACATAAAATTGACTGAATTTAAATTTTTATTAGAGTTCAGCATATAATGACAAATAACGAATAAATAAGAAGCAAAGAAAAAAATTATTTGTTTTAGAGTCATCAACACAAAAAGTGGTTTAAATATCCCAGCAAAAAGAGAGCGTCCAAAGAAGTGAAAGAGACGCTTATCTTGTGATTCGGAAGCTGGGAAAATTGAGCTCTTCACTTATTAATTTAACGTGGGATTGTCATATGAGGTGGGATGTCCTTTATTTCGAAAGACTTCAAAGATAATTTTAAATAGTGGCAAAGAATCCACTTTTCACTACTTTCCGTTTCTATTTTAAAACTCCGCCGCTAACAGGAGTACAACAGCGGTCCTTCTGGCACTCCAACCATCTCAGCTATCCTCTGTTATGAGTGCTGAGTACTTAAAGTAAACAATTTTTAGTTAGAATTGACAATGGGAAACTTAATAAACTATATTTGGTTAATTTGAACTAATGGGTCCGCCATCTAACTTTTTTTTCAACTATTCAACCATTGGACTATTATTTGTGGGGTGCCCTCAAAGATAAGTGTTGCGCCGACAAGCCAGAGACAATTGACGCTTTAAAGGACAATATTCGTAAAACCATTGGTGAAATACAGCTGCACACAATCGATAATGTGCTTAAAAATTGGATCGATCGTGTCCTGTCGAGGCAGCCATTTAAATGAAATTATTTTTCATTATTAACCGGAAGGATTGCACTTTCAAATAAAAAAAGAAATTTGAGAAAATATTCAGTAGTTTTTTTATAGCATTTTCAAAAAAAAAAGTTATTTGGCGGACCCAATCGATAATGTGCTTAAAAATTGGACCGATCGTGTAGGCTACTGCATGACCAGCCGAGGCAGCCATTTGAATGAAATTATTTTCCATTATTAACCGGAAGGATTGTACTTTCAAATAAAAAAAGAAATTTAAGAGAATATTCAGTATTTTTTTATAGCATTTCCAAAAAAGTTGTTTGTATGTATAGTTGGTCTGTTATGTTGTATGTCTTGTCATTTATTTTGGTTTAAGACCAAAGGTTGTGCTGAAGTCTTCAGCAGAACCCAAAAATTAGCAAAAAGGCAAGTGAGACCTTTATTGTTGCAGCTAAAAGTTGACTGCGCAGTTTCGATGGGCGCTACCCCATCTCATCAGAACTTTCGCAAAGAATGAATGTATGTCTTTGACTTAAATCAGGGTTCATATTAGTACCAGCGGTCACATATTTTCAATGAGAAGCGCTGATAAACAAAAAAGTTATTTGGCGGACCCATATAGCACAAATCGATGTTAAATTAAATTATTTAAGGCTGTTGATATTACGAAGTATTAATAATTAACAAAAGTGAAATATATGAAATACAATAAATAAGTATAAATCAATTACTATTTACTACACTTCAACTGGTACCATTTTTATCCCTTTTTGTTCCGTTTCCCCCATAAAAGTAAATTTTTAGGAAAATCCATTTATGCTGTTATTTTAAGGAAATGTACAGCGAATTTTACGGTTTTAAATCCATCTTTTTGGTAGGTACAATGTTTATCCCTTTTTGTCCCATTTCTCAATAAAAGCACGATTCTGGTTGGTACAATTTTTAAGCCTTTTTGCCATTTTTCCCTCATAAAATATGTTTTTTTTTTTCGAAAATTCCATTTATCCATATCACTTTTACTAGAACAGTTTTTATCCCCATTTGTCCCATTTCCCCAAAAAGTGTGCCTTGCAAAAAATACCTTTATGTTGCTCGTTTACGGGAATAGAGGAAAGTTTACACCGAATTTCACGATTTTAAAATAGTTTTCTCCGAATTTTACGATTTTGGCGGCATTACTTTGATAGGTAAAAATTTTATCCCTTTTTGTACCGGCTACATCACTTTTATTGGTACATTTTGTATCCTTTTTGTACCGGCTACATCACTGCTATTGGTACATTTTGTATCCTTTTTGTACCGGCTACATCTCTTTTATTGGTACATTTTGTATCCTTTTTGTCCCGTTTCTCCATAAAATTAGGAATTTAAAACTATAAATTTCTGTTGTTTGTCTACTTGATTAGAGGGAGTTTTACAGCGAATTCCACAATTCTGGTTAGAGCAATTTTAACCCTTTTTGTCTCTTTTCCTTGATTAAAAAACTATTTTTTTAAATACATTTATATTGCTATTAGAGGAAAGTGTACACCAAATTTTACGATTTTAAATCCATCTTTTTGGTAGCTACAATTTTTATCCCTTTTTGTCCCATTTCTCAATAAAAGCACGATTCTGGTTGGTACAATTTTTAAGCCTTTTTGCCATTTTCCTTCATAAAATATGTTTTTTTTTCGAAAATTCCATTTATGTTGCGATTAGAAGGAAGTGTACACCGAATTTTACGATTTTAGCTGATCCTTTTTTGTTGGTAAAATTTTTTTCCCATTTTGTCCCGTTTCCCAATAAAAACAATTTGTGAAGATTTGATTTATGTTACGTATATATGCGGTTAGAAAGAAGTGTACGCAGAATTTCAGCTGCATCTCCTTGGTTGGTACCATTTATATCCCTTTTTGTGCCGATTCCCTCATAAGGTCACAAATTTTAGAAAATTTCAGAATTTCAGAATTTTATAGAATTTCACAATTCCAACTACCAATTGGTACCACTTATATCCGTTTTTGTGCCGTTTCCCTCATCAGGTCACAAATTTTTGAAAATTTCAGAATTTTATAGAATTTCACAATTCTAACTCCCAACTACCAATTGGTACTATTTTTATCCATTTTTGTCCTATAAAAGTGCCGGGTTTTTAAAATCTCTTAATTCTGCTCATCTACGAGCTTAGAAGGAAGTCTACACAGAATTTTACGTTTTTAGCTGTATCGATTTGGTGGGTACCATTTTTATCCCTCTTTGTCCCGCTTTACCCTCTAAGGTACTTAATTTGAAAATATTTGTTATGTCCCGTTTCCCCCAAAAACACACAAATTTTGAAAATTGTCATAATATTCTGTGTCCATGTAGTCAAATGTACATAAAAAAATTTCACGATTATAACTCCTAACTACCAATTGGTACTATTTGTATCCCTTTTTGTCACCATTAAATGCGTAAATGTACCGACATTTTTAAAACCCCTTTATTATGCTCATCTACGCGGTTAGAGTGAAGTCTACACCGAATTTTAGCTGCATCGTTTTGTTGGGTACCATTTTTATCCCTCTTTGTCCAGCTTGCCCTTCAAAGGTGCATAGTTTTAAAATTCTTCGTATGTTGTGTGTCGGTGCATTTATAGGGCGTCGTCCTTTACTTGTTGGTTACCATATTTATCCCCTTTTTGTTCCGTTCCCCCTTTAAAAGTACAAATTTCAAAAAATTTTAATTCGCTTGCCTATGCACTAAGTGGTAAGTACTCTCACAATTTCATGATACTTCGATTGGTACTATTTTTATCCCTCTTTGTCCCTAGTACACATTTCGAAAAAAAACTCTTACGTTGCTCATCTATGTGATTCTGTTTACACTAATCTCTGTACACCGAGTTTTACGAGTTTAGCTACATCACTTTCGTTGGTACTATTTTTATCCCGTTCCCCCTTTTAAGGTACAATTTTTGAAAATTACCTTTACATCGCCTGTCTGCGATGTCCAGTGCACACCGAATTTCATGATTGGGTGAGTACAGCTTCACTTTGGTGGGTACAATTGTATCCCTTTTTTGGTCATTCCAGTTCACATCACCCATTATTCTATATTTTATATAATTTATTTCAAATTTATTTTCAAATGGGAAGGTGACATTAATTACTTAGCTGTACACTACCTTCATCATGACTTCTGATCCGTGTTGACTGTCTTCAGGAGGCTTCACAGCGATTTTCAGCCAAATATCCCACTTCTTTAAGTTGATAATTCTCGTTCGTTTGGGAGAATATATTAACCATTAGTCCTCAGTCATGACCAGCTTTATTCGTGCTAACCATCCTCTTATCACCTCATTTTCCATTCAAGAACCCCATCACTCCAAAGCGCAGCATCCATTCCACATGAAAATCGTGTCCTGTTTGCTCCTCCCCAAAAACGATAAATCTTAAAAGAAGACATCGTACCAGGGGATTCCTGCGAAATGGAAACATGAAAAGGCGTTAAGTTTGAGTGTATTATATGAAAACGACAATGGCAACAACGGCAGCAGTAACAAAAAACCAAGAACTACAACAAACCCGAGAAGAAAAGAACAGCCGAAGAAGGAAATGCGAAAAAAAGGTTTTAGTGTTGAAACTTTAATTTAACTTTACTTGATTTAACAAGGATAAATGATGCATCCTTCATATGAATGTAGACAGTTTTCGTAATTGCCAACATCTCCGGGAAGACAGCGATGGTGATGGCGAAGGCACGCTGACGACGGTGCCACATGCCCGAGAAGCAGACGAATAAGAGCAGCACACAAACAACCATATATTCCATATAATCTTTGGTAGTAATAAAAAAAGATTTGTTTCTGCATTTTTCTGCCATCCTCCCGGTGGTTGGAGGACGTGTGTCTCAATGAATTGAAATCTTTTCTCGAAAAAGAAAAAAGGGTAAAACTTAAGTGAACATGACACACACACACTGTTCCCCTCCCTCCCTCTATCTATCTCATTTACATGCTTATGGACATACTGAGAGAGAGACGTTAGTTGTAGCCTTTTGTTGTAAAGGATGCGAGACGAGACGACATTATTAAATTGATTATAAAGGATATTTGTATGCAAATTAGACTTACACAACATTTTCTTCATCATCCAGCAATAATAATAATACCAACTACAACAACAACAACAGCGCAGCAGTGCAATAAAGAAAACTACAACAAAAGACAGACAACAAATGTTATTTATAGTTTTCGCTTTTATTTGTGAAGATGAATGGTTAATAGAGAGCACATGGAGTTTTAGTTGGTGCATGAGGTTATGGACAAATATAGGATACCCTACTTGGATAAGGTCGTATTTAGTTTCAGGACATGGATGGGTTTTGAGGAGGGGATATGGAAAAAATTGGAAATAAATCAAAACTTGAGCTACGAGGAATTAAGAACGAGTATTTCTGTTAGGCATTGATGCATTCGGTAGGGATTTTTTAGGGGATTATTTCACATAATACACCATACATTGATTCCTTCATAAAATTGTGCCATGCAAATTGGTTTTTAGAATTTGTATTTCCATCACCATAGTTTAACCCCATATAAAGTTTCTCATTCCGTTTGTAACACCTTGAGACCCTATAAAGTATATATTTACACTGTGTGTAATTTTTTAAATCATGGAAATATAACCATATACGAACACCACTACGTGATAAAAGACCAAAAAAGACCCGGTTTTGTCCAAAGACATGCATTTTATTTATGGGCACCAAAGATTTGGGGCCTCGGTGTAATTTTTGCAAAAAAGTGATCATTTTCTCAGGCTTATATCTTGCAAAACAGCTGTAATTTTGAATTACTCTCTGAGTTTTTTTACTCTCTGAGTTGTAGATCTTGTCATAAAGAACAAAAATTGTGAACATATAAATCAAAATTGCAAAAAAATCGATTTTAACCTTTTTCCCCTGTTCAGGTCCATAGGTTGCAAACCGTTCAAAATTCAAGAAAACAAACAACAACAAAAATGTACCTAAGATTCCACTTACTAAATCATGTATAAATTCCTTCCAGACGTACAAAATAAAGAATTTTTGAAATGTGTACTTTTAGAGTGGAAACAAGATGAAAAGGGATAAAAATGGTACCGATGAAACAACAACAGGGAGAGATAAAAATGGTACCAACAAACAGCTGAAGCTAAAATCATGTATACATTCCATCCAGACGTACAAAATAAAGATTTTTTGAAATTTGTACTTGTAGCGGGGAAACAAGATGAAAGGGGATAAAAATGGTACCGATGAAACAACAACAGCTAGAAACATGATTTTCAGCGCTTACTTGACTATGACGGTGTAGACTCGAAAAATAAAAGGGTTTTGTGGGAGTTGTACTTTTAGAGTCAAAAAGGGGAAAAGGGATAAAAATGGCACAAATCAAAAGAGAACAGCTAAAAACATCACTTTAATCGCGTATACATGTAAAATAAAAGGGTTGTTGAAATTAGTACTTTTAAGGGAGAAAATGTGGAAAAAGGGATAAAGTTCGTATCAACCAAATTGTTGTTGTTAGAATCATAGAATTCGGTGAGTATATAAAGACTGATTATATAGACGTGCAAAACTATTTTTTTTAAATTAGTACCTTTAAGTGAAAGAATGTGGAAAAAGGGATAAAATTGGTTCCAACCAATGGCTGAAGCTGAAATAATAAAATTCGGTGTATACATTCCTCTGACTGTATAGAAGTGCAAAATAATGTATTTTTCAACATTTTTAGTTTTAGGAGGAAAATAGGACGAAATGGGATACAAAAGGTACCAGTCAAATGGATGCAGCTAGATAAGTCAATGTATTCATCACTATGGCTCGAAAAAGATTAATTAAAAAAATTAATTTAAAAAATTAAACTATACCTGCATATACACATACTTACTTTGCAACTCGATGAGATGCTTGTAAGATGGCATGTGTACTTTATTACTTGGTGCGTTTTTTTAAACGCAAATTCGGCAAGTGAGTTGTGCTTCTCGTTCGTTTGTGAGAATCATTTCCTTAAAGAGGCCGGATTTGATGTTGAAAAGTCGCTGCGAAGCCACTTGAAAAGACTTTTGACATGGTCGAAATCATGATCGTGGTAGTCTGCAGCCAAGTAATAAATGTCACCATGTCATTTGTAAATAAATTTGCATTCTAAAGAGTGATTTTTTTGAGGTTAGGATTTTCATGCATTAGTATTTGACAGATCACGTGGGATTTCAGACATGGTGTCAAAGAGAAAGATGCTCAGTATGCTTTGACATTTCATCATGAATAGACTTACTAACGAGCAACGCTTGCAAATCATTGAATTTTATTATCAAAATGCGTGCTCTGTTAAGAAAGTTCAGAAAGAAAGAAATTGTGTTCAGCGACGAAGCTCATTTTTGGCTCAATGGGTACGTAAATAGGCAGAATTGTCGATTTTGGAGTGAATATCAGCCAGAAGCATTGCAAGAGCTACCAATGCATCCAGAAAAAGTCACAGTTTGGTGCGGTTTATGGGCTGGTGGCATCATTGGACCGTACTTCTTCAAAGATGATGCGAATCGTAACGTAACTGTGAATGGTGAGCGCTACCGTGAGATGATATCCAACTTTTTTTTGCCCAAAATGGAAGAACTGAACTTGGTTGATATGTGGTTTCAACAAGATGGCGCTACATGCCACACAGCTCGCGATTCTATGGCCATTTTGAGGGAAAACTTCGGAGAACAATTCATCTCAAGAAATGGACCGGTAAGTTGGCCACCAAGATCATGCGATTTGACGCCTTTAGACTATTTTTTGTGGGGCTACGTCAAGTCTAAAGTCTACAGAAATAAGCCAGCAACTATTCCAGCTTTGATTGTTTGGATTGTCCAGTGTAAGTCAAAATTATTGTAATCGAGGCGAAGTCCCAAAAAATCAACACAATTTTTTTTTGGCAAATTTGTGTTGATACAAATATTTAAATTGTCGTTGGCGTAAATGTATATTATTTTTTTATCTTGGGCCAAAATTTGTTATCCCGAAAAGACAGCCCCTAAAACAGCCCTATAAATGCATTTTACTAAATTTGTTAAATGGGACGAATTAAAATTAACTAAAATTTACGAAAATTAAACTTCGTATAGCGCTAAAGCAATATTTCCTTATATCAAGTTCAAACTTTTGCTTGGAAGTAGTACATGCTTTAAACATGAATCTAGTTCAATTTTCCTCAAACCAAGTAAATATTTACTCAAACTGAGGAAAATTCCATTAAGTTTTTCCTCAAACCAAGTACATTTTTACTAAATCTAAGTACAACTTTGCTGAAATTTTCCTAAAAGTAAGTAAATTTTTCCTAAAACCAAGTTAATTTTTTCGAAATTTAAATAAAATTTTCCTCAAACCAAGCAAATTTTTACTAAATCTTAGTAAAATCTAGTAAATATTTATTTAAACTGAGGACAATTTTGCTGATTTTTTCCTTAAAACTAGTAATTTTTTTCCTTTATTACTTGAACTGAGGAAAATTTTTATACAAGGGAAAAAGTGAACTTAAAATAAGTTCAATTTAACTAAAAAATCAAACAAATAGTTGCTTCAGAATATGCAAAACTGATACAAAAACAAGTAAGAAGAGGCTAAAGTCGGACGGGGCCGACTCTATGATACACTCCACTTTCTATCCGAATACAATTTAATTCGGTGAAAAAGTGAAAACGGGAAGGAGTTTTGTATCCTGTAAATGTATGTGTTTGAAAAAGAATGTTAAATCGGAAAGGACATTTATATGGGGGTATATTGAAACCTGAAACGAAATAGGTGAAATATAATATGTATAGTTTGGCCAAAATCGGTTAAACATTTGGGAGCAACATTTGTATTTGGACTATATCTAAATCTGAACCGATCTTACCAACTTTCTGCATATGTGTTTCTAGTTGGATTATTAGACGTTGTGCCAAATTTAAAGTAAATCGGGTACAATACGTGGTGTCTAGAGCGGAAAATGTCAAATCAGGAGCGACATTTGTATGGGGGCTATATCTAAATCTGAACCGATCTTACCTGCTTTAGCCACAGGTGTTTCTAGTTAGATTATAAGATGTCGTGCCAAGATTAAAGAAAATCGAGTACAATATGTTGTTTCTAAAGCGGCAAAAGTCAATTTGGGAGCGACATTTGTATGGGGGCTATATCTAAAACTGAACCGATCTTACCCAATTTCTGCAAAAGTGTTTCTAGTTGGATTATAAGATGTTGTGCCAAGATTAAAGAAAATTGGTTACAATATGTGGTTTCTAGAGCGGAAAATATCACATCGGGAGCGACATTTGTATGGGGGCTATATCTAAATCTGAACCGATTTTACCCATTTTCTGAATATGTGTTTCTAGTTGGATTATAAGATGTTGTACCAAATTTAAAGAAAATCGGGTATAATATGTCGTTTCTAGATCGGAATATGTCAAATCGGGAGCGATATTTGTATGGGGGCTATATCTAAATCTGAACCGATATGCCTCAAATTAAATAGCGTTCGTCCTTGATCCACAAAACTTACTTGTGCTAATTTTTATTAAGATCGTACTATAATTGCGACCTTTAATTTGATTACAACAATAGATAGACAGACGGACATTGCTAAATCGACTCAGAAAGTGATTCTAAGTCGATCGGTATACTTAACAATGGGTCTATCTCGCTTCCTTTTGGGTGTTACAAACAAATGCACAAAGACATAATACTCTCGTGGAGTGTATAATGACAACATGAAATATTTCTCAAAAGTTTCATGCTACCTCTGCCATAAAGAGTTCAGCTATTACTCCATGATTGCTGCGAAGGCAAGAGAGACGCCTTCGCAGTGGTATTTTAGATTTATACTTGAAGTATTTATGAAATAAGTCTCTGCAAAGGAACGAGAATTGCTTCTTAGATTAATATTCAAAAAATTTCTAAACAATTTCAAGTGATTTTTTATAAGTTTACAAATGTTTACAACTAGAAATGGGCTAAGTCGTCGCAGAAGAAAACACTGGATATACCTCCAAAAATGGAGAATTTCGTATTTTTTTTTTAATTTTCTAGCGAACTCTCGAACTATTGCATAATATTATTTTATAACCAGTCGACCTGTTGAGTAACGAATCTTGGATAAGGCGGGAGAAAAGCTAGTTTCGCTCCAACTATGGTACAATTCTCTGTATGTGCAGAATCTTCTCAAAAAACGGCGGTTCATTAAATGAGTTTTTATTCTCTATAATGAACAAGAAGTCATTTCAAATACATCCCGGAATGAAAATAAGCTGCAGACAAACCTGGTTTCGAAATAAGTTGTCAAGAACCTTTGACTTGTACCGTTGTTCCTTAGAATAATAGGCTCATAGTCTTTTGTGGCTATAATCTCATTACAACTCTCCATTGTAGGGTATTACAAACATCGTATCGAACGTGACATGCATGCCAAAGAGACAAGCAGTACAACTCCCCTTGGAAAAAACAATCTGTGAGAGTTTGTTTTTTACTATTGCAACAAAATGATTAATAGAACATAAAAGAGGAGTAATAAAATAACTTCAAAATATCTACAGCAGCAACAACCAACTTGCAACTTCCAACAACAGCAACAGTAGCATCCATTCAACAACAGCATCAGCAGCAATCTCAACACGAGTGAAAAGATCTTCAACATCCGTTGTAAGTTAATAAATTGAAATGTTGCTGTTGCTGCTGCCGCTGCTGTTGTTATGCACGTCCTATTCATTTTAATAAAATATCTGTGTAATACTCCCAATATTGTGCAATATTAAGGCGGTACATCGCCATTCAAGCATTTCAATGGTCCTGCCCCCACCCACCCCACCTCTTCCCCAACAACAAGGCGACATTTTGCACAGTACTCAAGACGAGGCTGAGGCTAAGAAAGGGAGACTTTTGTCACAGTTTAAATTAAGTTTACTACGACAATATGAATGCACGCGAGTGCTGCATGAGATGTAGCTGCCCTAAAGTATCCGTAAGCGTCCTAAGAAAAGACCTAAGACAGACAGACAGACAGTAAAGCACAGCAAAGAAAAGCCACATTATGTCCATTTGTTGGGAGCTTCATCATCTTAAACTTCCCACTTCAATTGGAGAGTTTGTATAACCCAAGAGTACAAAGGAAAAAGTACTGGCTGCTTGGTTGGTGGCTTCCTTGAAGATTGTATATTTAGTTTTTTCGTTCTTTCTTCTTTTTCGGTCATTTTAGTCATTTTGAATGCCCAAGAAAAGATGAAAAACTATTCACTGCTTAAACCCAATTGCAATGAAAAATTGGCCCCCCCAAAAAAAAGGAGCAATCCCTGGAAGAAAGAAGTTGTTACGAGAAAAAAATCCATGCAATACTCGTCTGCCTTAGTGAAGACATTTGTGAAGACTTTGTAAATCATTCTTTTATTCGAAGTTTTGTGAGTTGCTGAATTGTTGTCGTACTCATTTGAGGGGGGCTGGCTATTTTTCCTTCCTCTTCTGTTCGGGCTTTAATGGAGGAAATGAAAGATGTTAATGCAAAATGTCGCTATTCACACAGACTTTTGTGACAGCACAATAATAGTATTCAAAAGTTGAGAATGCATGAGATGGGTAATAAAGTCCATTAGGCCCTAGTTGAAGAAATAGGATGAACTCAGAAGGCTGATGGAGATGTAGCACGATAAGAATTCCCATAATCTTCCATACGCTACTGATCAGTATTCTATTTGAAATTAATAGAAATTTGATTTATTTGTTCTTCTCAAATCGAAACAAATTTTATATAAATTAGAGAATCTGTTCCAGAGCAATGAAAAATTTACAAAACACAAAAAATCAATTTTTTGCTAATGTTAAATCTTTTAACCGTCAAAAGTTTATGTAGACCATTTAGAAGCGTTTTGTTTTCGAGTAAAAATATTTTAATTTTCCCATAAACTAGGCATGGATAGATTATTAAGGCAAAAAATATACCCGACGCATAATTTTTAGATTCACTTCTAGTGATTCCACAAAACTCATATACATGAGTCATTCCATGCCAAACAATATAGACTTTTTACAACTCTAGCTTTGATTGTTTCAAAAGTTCTGTATGTATCCGTGCCTTAGAAATATTCTATACGTATTTCGAAAAATTGTCACGAGTTAGGAGCAATTTATTTTAGGTGAAATTATGAATTTACTAAAAGGTGTGATCATTCAAATTTTTGTGAAAATAGCAACTGAATTTTCTCAAATTATTTAATGTTTCTATATATGCTTAATTATGTGGAAGTTATCATTCTATTGATTTTTGTTGCTCTCCAGTTTAAGATTTCAAAGAAATCATTTTATATAATCACTTTTAAAATCAAAATAAAATGATTAAAACTCCAAAAAATTCTAATGGAGCGATACCAAACCACATCAATACTTAAAACAAGTAAGGAAAGGCTAAAGTCGGGCAGGGCCGACTCTATGATACACTCCACTTTCTATCCGAATACAATTTAATTCGGTGAAAAAGTGAAAACGGGCAGGATTTTTACATCCTGTAAATGTGTGTGTTTGACAAAAAATGTTAAATCGGAAAGGACATTTGTATGGTGTATATTGAAATCTGGAACGAAATAGGTGAAATATAATATGTATAGTTTGGCCAAAATCGGTTAAACATTTGGGAGCAACATTTGTATTTGCGCTACATCTAAATCTGAACCGATCTTAGCCACTTTCACGATAGGTTTTTTACTTGTATTATAAGCTGTTGGCCAAATTTAAAGAAAAGCGGCTAAAGTCAAATCGGGAGCTATATCTAAATCTGAACCGATCTTACCCAATTTTTGCATAGGTGTTTCAAGTTGGATTATAAGATGTTGTGCCAAAGTTAAAGATAATCGGGTACAATATGTAGTTTCTACAGCGGAAAATGTCAAATCGGGAGCGACATTTGTATGGGGGCTATATCTAAATCTGAACCGATCTTACCTAATTTCTGCATAGGTGTTTTTAGTTGGATTGTAAGATGTTGTGTCAAATTTAAAGAAAATCGGGTACAATATGTCGTTTCTAGAGCGGAAAATGTCAAATCAAGAGCGACATTTGTATGGGGGCTATATCTAAATCTGAACCGATCTTATCCAATTTTTGCATAGGTGTCTCTAGTTGGATTATAAGATCTTACCTAATTTCTGCATAGGTGTTTTTAGTTGGATTGTAAGATGTTGTGTCAAATTTAAAGAAAATCGGGTACAATATGTCGTTTCTAGAGCGGAAAATGTAAAATCAAGAGCGACATTTGTATGGGGGCTATATCTAAATCTGAACCGATCTTATCCAATTTTTGCATAGGTGTCTCTAGTTGGATTATAAGATGTTGTGCCAAAATTAAATAAAATTGGGTATAATATGTGATTCCTAGAGCGGAAAATGTCAAATCGGGAGCGACATTTGTATGGGGCTATATCTAAATCTGAACCGATTTGCCTCAAATTAAATAGCGTTCGTCCTTGATCCACAAAACTTACTTGTGCCAATTTTTGTTAAGATCGGACTATAATTGCTACCTGTAGTTTGATTACAACAATAGATGGACAGACGGACATTGCTAAATCGACTCAGAAAGTGATTCTAAGTCGATCGGTATACTTATCAATGGGCCTATCCCGCTTCCTTTTGGGTGTTACAAACAAATGCACAAAGTCATAATACTCTCGTGGAGTGTATAATAAAATATCTATATTTAATAAACATTCGTCTAGTATTTCAGAAGCTACAAGGGATTTCACTAAACATAAATTGTTATTAACTTATTTATATATATATATATATATATATATATATATATATATATATATATATATATATATATATATATATATATATATATATATATATATATATATATATATATACTTATATTTATATTTATTTATAATATTTATATATATTTTTTTCTTATCGGGGATGAAATATGATGTAATAAATCAAAAATAAATAATTTATAGAGGACTTATTGTGAAAATTTCCAAAAAAAAAATATTTTTTTTAATTATTTTTTTTGGTATAATCGTATCATTTTACATTTATATATGCATTTCTTTACAGAAGTGTGCCAAAAGTGCTTCCCTGTCAAATGTGCGATTTAACCAAAATGGTGCAACTTGTCTCTAAGCCAAGAATAATAAAATTCCAGCGAAAATTCTCCAATAAATTCCAAATTTCGTTGGCTTTCAAGGTCTTCTGACCTTACTGCACCTGATTTTTTCCGGTGGGGTAATTGCCGACAGAAAGTTTACAAAACAGACAAATTTGAATGATTTAAAACAATAAATTCGAACATCAATTCCCGCGGCAACTCTCTAGGCAGTATTGTATAATATAGGGTCCGCCAACTAACGTTTTTTGTTTTCAACTATTCATCCATTGGACTATTATTTGTGGGGTGCCCGAGGCAGCCATTTGAATGAAATTATTTTCCATTATTAACCGGAAGGATTGTACTTTCAAATAAAAAAAAAGAAATTTGACAAAATATTATTATAATAATAGTTTTTTATAGCATTTAAAAAAAAAAAAAAGTTATTTTGTGGACCATATACATGTCGCTTATACGGTCCCTTAAAATCTATTATTTTTCAACACCATGAAAATGTCTTAATAAATAAATGAACAAATATAAAATAATTTTAATGGTATACAAAAACCATGCGTTTTTTAATGTAGCAACATTCATCAGCCACCATGTATGATGGAGAACAATTTTAAAATCTCATAAGTCCTAAAATGGGGTAAAAATTCCTTAAAATTGCGTCTTTTTTAAAATAATAATTGTATTGTATTTTTGTATAACAGGTATTGTGTAATTGTATAACAGGTATAGTAACCCAGCAGTACTTCTGCCGTGCCAACGCTCATTTGTTTTAGTTTTTTCGTTTGTATTTTTTTGGTCTGTAATCAATATTTGATTTGAACTGGGATATTGTCCTGGCTCAAGACCATTTTGCATCTATATTTAATAGAATGCAAATTTATTTACAAATGGCATGGTGACATTTATTACTTGGCTGCAGACTACCACTATCATGATTTCCACCCTGTCTAAAGGTTTCATTAAAAAAAAAAATATAATAATAATATCTTCATTTGTATCGTGGATGAGAACATTTTTGAGCTATTAATAATAGTAAAGGGTGATTTTTTAGCTATTATCTTTTTGGCAACACTGGTTTAAACAGCTGACACACATTTCGTGTTTTGTTTCACTGGCAAACATCTTCAGTTTGGTCTATAATTGAACCATGAATCATCTTACAAACGAACAACGCTTGCAAATTATTGAATTTTATTATCAAAATGCGTGCTCAGTTAAGAAAGTTCATCGCGCGCTTCTTCCATTTTATGGTCAGTTTAATCGACCTACTGAAGCGACAATTCGGGCTATTGTGACTAAATTTCGCACCAAATTTACATTGTTGGACATTAAACCACCAACACACTTACGTAGAGTGCGAACTGAAGAAAATATCGCAGCTGTATCAGCCAGTGTTAATGATGACCATCAATTATCGATTCGTCGCCGTTCGCAGCAATTGGGCCTCTGTTACTCAAAAAGTGGAAATGCCATAAATGTACTAAGCGGATGGACCATTTGAGGCGCAGTCATGGTCAACATTTGCATGAAATAATCTTCAAACATTAAATTATATGGACCGTACTATCGATTCAAATAAAGATTTCATGGATTTTTCTGAATTTTTTTTTTTTTTAAATCTCCCTTTAGTTGTGTAAAGGGTGTTTAAATTGTAATGGCCGATGTTGAATGTGAACCACACCTAAACGTCAAGTTTTTTCTGCATTTCATTTGACATTAATCAATTTCAGACTAACTCAATTTGAACCATGGAAAGGTACACAATCGAGCAACGCGTTAAAGTTATTCAGGCTTATTGCGAAAATGGGCGGTCAAATCAAAATGCATATCGTGCACTTCGTGATTTTTTCGGTCAATTTAATCGTCCAAATGTGCGTACAATCGGAAAAATCGTGCAAAAATTTGAGCAAACCGGATCTGTAGGAGATATGAAAACACCAATGCATGCTCTTACTGCAGAAAATATTGCTGCTGTTCGGGATAGTGTGGCTGAAGAGCCGTCCATCTCAACTCGTCGTCGTGCCCAACAATTGCACCTCTCACGCTCGCCTTGATGAACATTATGCATAAAGACTTGAATTTACACGCTTACAAGGTGCAATTGACTCAAGAACTAAAGCCTCTTGACCATTCTAAACGTTGTCAATGGTCAGAATGGTGGCAAGAAATGGCAACAATGGATGCTCAATTTTCGAAAAAAAAATCATCTTCAGTGATGAGGCACATTTTCACCTCAGTGGATTCGTGAATAAGCAGAATTGCCGCATTTGGGCGAATGATAATCCAAGAGTGATTGTCGAAAAACTAATGCACCCACAAAGAGTGACTGTTTGGTGCGGTTTATGGGCTGGCGGCATTATCGGACCGTATTTTTTCCAAAATGAGGCCGGTCAGGCAGTTACTGTGAATGATCTTGGCTATCGTGAGATGATCGAACGAACTTTTTATGGCCCGAATTGGAAGATGTGGATGTGGACGATATGTGCTTTCAATTTTAATTGGCCGTCAAGATCATGTGATTTGAAAACGTTGGACTTCTTTCTTTGGGGTTATTTGAAAGAAAGGGTGTACGTCGATAAGCCAGCAACATTTCAAGAGCTAAATGATGAGATAATTTGGCACATTAACGGCATAAAACCTCAATTGTGCCTCAGCGCCATCGAAAATTTGGACCATCGTATGGAGGTGGCCGATATTTTGAACCATACCAACATTATCATTATAAAAAGAAATGACGTAAATTTCCTAGTTAATTTGTGTTTTATTCAAAATCGACATCGGCCCTTAAAATTTAACCACCCTTTATTTATATATCGCAACTGGATTCTGAAGTACTTTAATCCTATTAACTGTTTTACATTTCATTTCATTTTCAAAACAGCTACGGAAATTGAAGTGCTTTTCAACTTGTGCTTGTGATTTGTTTAATAGGGTTAAAAGTCGCCAATGAGTTTAGAATTTGTTTACTGACTCGATGAAACGCATAAAAAATAGAAACAAATCGGAGAGGTTCATAACCTTCATATATATATCGATAGATTTTCTCAAAATATATCTTACTTTCTTTGCTGAGATACCAGCTATTACAAAAAGGTAAATAAATATTTTGTTTCCTATATATAAAATAGGTACGTGTCATTACATTCACATTTCTAGACTGATTTTCTTCAAATAGGTCTTCTTTTTATTACATATCAGCTCTTAAAATAATATTAAAGATATAATATTTGCTAATTTTGGGTTCTGCTGAAGACTTCAGCACAACTTTGGTCTTAAACCAAAATAAATGACAACACAATATTAAAGAACTTAATATTCTGTTTTCTATTTGAACTAAAAAGCACGATTTATTAGTTCTCTGCAAAGAGAATGAAATTTAATTTGGTTTTAACAGAAATTCTCCTCCTTAACTTGGCTTATGTATCTGTATCGTATGGTGCGAATTAGTATTTAAAACAATTTGTTTTTCAATATGTTATCCTTTGAAATTTGTATACCTTTTAAGAGGCAACAGGATGAGGAAATGGAAAACTGAAAACACCAATAAGCTCCATTTTGCCTACAGTTTCAGACTTATATCACCCCATTCAAGTGTAATATGGACTAATTTTGCAAAAACACCAAACCATTTTTATTAAAATCGGAAGACCTTATTAGTTGGTTTAAAATGGATTTCCTTGATAGCAACATTTTTTCGTGACCCATTCTAATGTACCCTTTCATATGACTCTGTGCACCATCAAAATCCGAATAGCAATAATACACATATAACTACCGGATAACGATAATGATGATGGATAAATCGATAGATGCGGCATTGTGGTGATATTTAATTGTTGAGCTCAAATATTCCAATCACAGGGCAAAACAAAAAACACGCGCCAGCCAGCAGAATTCCTCAAATTCAAGTACTCAACCTGCTGCGGGCTAAGCTCAATAAATATATTTTTGTCGCTGTTGTTTTTTTCACTATTTTGACTTAACAATTACTTTTGGGTGTTACAAAGCCATCATCCAAAAAGATATTTGCACTTTTTTTGTGATGAGCGAGATGAAGAAGTTGACCTTTTCCGGCAGCCAGTCTGAGTGTGTGGTGGTGTGTGTGCCGGAATTCAATATTGTCTGTACTTAGAAATTGATCAAATGTCAAAAACAATTAAAACCGTTAACAAACAAACAACAATGACAACCGCAGTCGTTTCAAAACTGAATGGATTTTTTCCTCTCAGTTTTACCAACAATAATTTGTTTCAACAAGATAACAACTAATTGCTTCAATGCAAGTATCTGAAGCGTTAAATACTCGTTCACAGCCAAACAACGAATTACCGAATGATTTTCTGCAACAGAAAAAAATTAAAAATAAAAAACAAAACAATTTTTTGTTGCTTCGAACATCAACAAATCTAGCAGCGGAGTTAGAAAAAGGAATTAAATATCGATTTTGAAGCGTCTGTTTGTTTGCGTTTTTTTTCGTAAGCCAAAGATCATTGCGGAAATAGAAGGTCATTACCAAACGGTTAACGGCCAATGATGATATGTGAAATATGTATTAAACAATTAGACCCGTACTAACAGCGACAGCAACAGAAACAACAACAGCAATGACAACAATTGTTCCGACAATGGCAACAACTTTTTGATTTCACACCGCACACCGTCATTACTCAAAGTCCGTATATGAATGCGAACCCGTTAAAATAGTGATGAGCACGCATTGAATTCCGACAAATGTTGTAAAGATCGCCTTCCAAATGATGTTAAAAACCAATTAAGGCTTCAATTTATTAGACATCAATCGCACGCTTCTCGATCCCACTGCGCTTAGCCGACTTAGTTGACTGAGTTTGTCGAAATGTTGGTAACTGAGTTGAATTTGAAATTCATTAAGCCAATTTGTATAGCCTAACTGACTGAAGGTCTTTCGGGGTATTCTTCCTTTCAGATTTCATCAATGGGCATTCGTTCGTTTATAAGGTTATGCCAAAAATTGGTTCACCTGGTGATCTGCAGAGTCAAACATCAATATCACAATCTATCTCTGTTTATTTTGCGGTTTGTGGTTTGCAGTTTATTTAATGACTTCAGGAACTAAAGCAAATAGAGTTTGTAGTTTATAATATGTATACTATTCTGTGACTTTAGCAATGTAAAGTTCGTGTCCAGAATATTCGACTTAATGGTTGTGTTAAGAAATTGTCTGTCAGGACTTTAATTGCCCAATCAGCTAACTACAGTAATATTTTATAGAATATAAAGACGGATCTAATTGGAAAATCGAATATATAGGGTGGGCCATTTAATCGGCGAATCGGCGATAAAAAACTACTGATTATTTTTTCCAATTTTTATTTTTATTGGAAAGGCTGAACTTCGTCATTTAATAATGGAACAGTATAATTCATAGGATTATGACGACTGGCTCGGCAGTACCTCATCCGATCAACTAAATTTTCCAGTACATGGCCCAATGATGGCCCGCCAGCTCAAAATCCACACCAAACAGTGACTCGTTGTGGTTGCATTGGATTCTCAACAGTCACGTGTGGGTACTCTGAAGCCCATATGCGGCCATTTTGCTTATTGACATAGCCACCGAGATGAAAATGAGCTTCATGAAGGCTGACCCGATATCTGCTCGAACATTTTCCACGTATTTTTCTTGCAGTTTGCGTTAAAGACTCACAACTTTGGAAGTAAGTTTTGAATATTTCCCAATTTTGTTCGAGCGTATGGCGTCCCATTTCGCAAATGTCAAACATAAACCTGAAAATAAAAATTTATGTTATTCTACCTTTCAAAGTCAAAGTAATCGGTAGATCAAATTTAAAATTTTAGTTGGCCGTTTTAAATTTCAATTTCCTGGACTAAATTACCCAATATCAAATATCTAAAGACATAAGGACTGAGGTTAAGGGTGTCAAAAAAAAAAATTTTTTTTCTACGCCTACTTTTTTGTGTGGTCGTAAAATAATCCAACATAAATTTATTTATTTATTATCAACTAGTAGTATCCGCTGCTTTTTGTTATTATTTTTATCCATCTCTGTTTTTGTATAGTATTTACTTGATTTTCTTTTGGTGGATATAGATAAAACTAAAATAGTAATTTGGAAACTTCGTATTAAATAGCACTCATACACAGTCAAAGGAATGCGCTTGTCGGTATGTACTATTTTAGCTGAACTCACTTCGTATTTTTAATTTTGATCATTCTCTACCCGATTTCGAACAAAAAATTTCAACCGCAGAGCCTTTTATATCATCGATCTCATGCTTCTAGATGCAGCTGGCCACTTTATAACGTTTTGCTCCTCTTTCCCAAAAAGTACACTTTTTGAAAAATCTTATAAGTAGCATGTGTACTCGCTTCTCCCATAAAAGCATGTACTTTATTTGGTACCACGTTTATCCCTTTTCGCCACGCCTCCTCCTTATAAGTATATATTTTGAAATATCCATTTATGATCCACGTTTACGTAATTAAAGGGTTGTACATCATTTTTAGCCCTTTTTGTCACGCTCACTCCTTAAAAGTACAAATTCCGAAAAATCCATTTATGTGACGCGTCTACGTAGTCGAAGGAATGTACACCCGAATTTCACGATTCTAGCTACAATACTTTTGTTGGTACAATTTTTATCCCTTTTTGTACCGCTCACATCTTTTAAGTACAAATTCTTTTTAAGTACAAATTTCGAAAAATACATTTAGGTTACCCTTCTAAGTTGTCAGAGGAATTTCACGACTATAGCTGCAATATTTAAATTACAAATTTTGAAAAATTTAATTTTACTGCGCTTCTACATTTGAAGACTAATACTTTAGCGGGTACCATTTCTATTCCTTTTTGTCCCCTTAAATGTGCAAATTTCGAAAAAATCCATATATGTTGCAAGTCTTTGTTGTCAGAGAAATGTAAATAACGATTTTCACGAATATAGCTGCATTACTTAAATTGGTACCATTTTATCCCTTTTTGTCTCTTTCCTTCCGTAAAGGTACAAATTTCGAAAAATTCGTTTTTGTAGCTCGTGTGCATGGTATACGCAGGGCACATACCATATTTCATGATTCTAGCTACTGCCGTTCAGACGGGACCAAGGTTCGATGTTAATCTCTTTTTGTCAATTTTCTCCCCCTAAAAGTACGAATTTCGCAAAACCCTTTCTTAGTCGGTGTCTACGTCATATTTGGAAATTACCCTGAAAATTTCATGTTGATCATATATGTATAGATTTGTGCAATAGAAATGAAAACATGGTGAGAGCTCAAAATTTTGAGCCATATAGGTGTCATTATTTCCAATGACATGTTCAGTCTTTATGGCTTCAGTTCTAGTGATCGAAAAAAAACCTTAAATTGCAATGCTTCTTTCACTAAATAGTGTGGTGAATAGCGCTGGATTACGTTTTTACGTGTCTTGGTACTTTTCGCCGGCGTCCTTGTCTATTGACTGCTTCGTGGTCTAGGGTATTATAAGTTAGTTTCGCGCCAAATGTTTGTAACACCAAAAAATAATCGAGCTAGACCCACCTTTAAGTATACCGATCGGCTTAGAATCACCAGCTAAGTCGATTTAACGATGTCTGTCTGTCCGTCCGTCTGCTGTCCATCTAAGCTTGTTCGCACTCTACAGGTCGCAATTGTTGTCCGATTGTCATGAAACTTGGCAGAATTTTTTTTTCTGGACAAGGACCATCGGTATTGAATTTGGAGGAAATCGGTTCAGATTTAGATATAGCCCCCATACAAATGTCGCTCCCGATTTGACATTTTCCGCTCTAGAAACGTCATATTGTACCCGATATTCTTTAAATTTTGCAGAACATCTTATAATCGAACTAGAAACACGTATGCAAAAATTGGGTAAGATCGGTTCAGATTCAGATATAGCCCCCATACAAATGTCGCTCCCGATTTGACATTTCCGCTCTAGAAACGACATATTGTACCCGATTTTCTTTAAATTTGGCAGAACATCTTATAATCGAACTAGAAACACGTATGCAAAAATTGGGTAAGATCGGTTCAGATTCAGATATAGCCCCCATACAAATGTCGCTGCCGATTTGACATTTTCCGCTCTAGAAAAGACATATTGTACCCGATTTTCTTTAAATTTTGCAGAACATCTTATAATCGAACTAGAAACACGTATGCAAAAATTGGGTAAGATCGGTTCAGATTCAGATATAGCCCCCATACAAATGTCGCTCCCGATTTGACATTTTCCGCTCTAGAAAAGACATATTGTACCCGATTTTCTTTAAATTTTGCAGAACATCTTATAATCGAACTAGAAACACGTATGCAAAAATTGGGTAAGATCGGTTCAGATTCAGATATAGCCCCCATACAAATGTCGCTCCCGATTTGACATTTTCCGCTCTAGAAACGACATATTGTACCCGATTTTCTTTAAATTTTGCAGAACATCTTATAATCGAACTAGAAACACGTATGCAAAAATTGGGTAAGATCGGTTCAGATTCAGATATAGCCCCCATACAAATGTCGCTCCCGATTTGACATTTTCCGCTCTAGAAAAGACATATTATACCCGAATCCTTCCCGATTTCAATTTTTTAACGAATTGAATTGAAATGAGAACTGTTTGGGTGATGCCCATATGTCCATACTTTGGTATGACTTTGGTTAAATACTGTATAATTTGTATTTGTCTGTCAGACAATTGGATCAATTACCATATTATTTACCATATTCGTTAAATTTGACTAAAAATGAATTTATAGCATATAAATTATATGAATATAATTTATATAATTTGTATGAACTACATAAAATTGCTCCCATGAAATACCTGGGTTTAGTAATCAAAGGTACATACGCAGGGAGTGGTGTAGGGTATTATATAGTCGGCCCCGCCCGACTTTAGCCTTTCCTTACTTGTTCTTCTTCTTTTGTATTTTTCACTATGAAAACACCAACCTAAAATATGGGCATGTTCCGTAATCGATTCTAAACAAACCCTGGAAATTTCAGCTTGGAGAACAGTTTCAACATATGTACTTGTGAATGTGAAAATATAAATTTTTTCGTGTGAAGACACTCCTTACCTGTTATCATCTGGCTCTCGAACTAAATTAGCCGGTTAGAGGGTTAATTTATGTCCATCTCCATGTCTTTCTTTTGCCACGCATTGTTTTAGATCTTTGGTGTGATTGTATAAAAACCACATGTTTTTGTGACTTTAACTTGTCTACATACAAAAGTGAAATCAGATTGCTTGCATCCATGATAATATAGTTATTAGATGATACATTAAAGTGTTGACATTTTAGAAAAATATTTAAATATAATTGGTTTGTTATCATATGATTTTTTTTTTCTTAAATAAATAATAATGTGCTATTGGAATAATTTTGAATGTTAGTTTTATGTCTTCTTGCAATCTTGTATCCTGGTAACATAATCAAATATATTTTTTTGAATCATCTATATATTCGTATTCGATATTCGTTTAATTTTGTGAATACAAAAACTATTAAATTGTTATTTTGCATAAAACGATATTATTGCCGTTCTCTTGCTAAAATGTAAATTATTAATGTGTGGATGGAAGGGATCGTGATCCACAAGAATGCTATATAATTAAATATTAAATAACAAGACCGAAAAATTATTTTTTGTGTACATTGATGAATCGTAAAATCAACACCAACAAATTTGTAATGGTTTTTTTCCAATTTTTACTAAAATTTCACTTTTCGATTAAGGTAGCCTTAATATTTGTACTCTCATTTTGGGAATATAGTTCCTATCACACCGATTAAAGTCGGCAGACATCATGACTGTTGTTGTGTGCAGCCAAGTAATAATTTTTAATTACAAATGACATGTAAATAAAAAAAAATTGTAAATAAAAATTGTAAAGCGACTTTTCGCATTATTAAACCAAATAATTTAAAAAGTTTTAAAATCTTGTGCGACTACAAAGAGGGTCTCAGATCTTTAATCATACATGAAGACTTCTCCAAACAATGGTATGCTAAGTCGGCTTAGAATGTTTTTAAGATATTCACGTTTTTAGATTCTACTGTCTTTATAACTTACATAAAGTCTCTCCTACATTCATACATAGATTTTGTTCAAAAAGTTTTGTTTTCAAGGTTTTTTAGAAAACCAAAATGTGCCAAGAAATTGTGTACATAGCCCTTCGGCAAAAATTGCATAGTATTATTATACAATTAATCATATTTGCCAATTGATTGATCGCAGAAAAACTGCAAATTACTGCATATTTTCACAAAAATGTAAAGTATAAATTTAGTGATGAGGTATTGTTTAACTTATATTTTATTATTTTATTATTTAGATGATAAAAGGATACCATTTTTAATTCTTTAAACATTGGTTTAAAGATTTATATGTAATCATTGCGAAATACAGATATGAAGTTTAGAATCTAGGCAACTCAGATTCGAATTCGGGAAAGACATTATTCATCGGAGGTATCACCTCATGAATGCTGGATACATCTTCGAATGAAAAACCTTCTCTGAAAATGAATTAGCTGTCAATAGGTTCTCAGTAATAATGCCCTTTCAGTGGATATCAAATTATGCACGACTAGGATTATTTGTTTAGAAAAAAGGATGGGATATTGTTCGAATTATTTGTATGTATGAAGTGTATCTCATAGTCGTTGCAATCGATGACGTTCCATTAAAATGAAGATGCGTCAACAATAAATATTAAACGCACATCTGCTCTCCGCAAGTCGTTTGCTTTCATCTTTTCGGCTGGTTTTGAAAAAAAAAACAAACCTCAACGCACATGCGTGTACGGTTACGGTTACGGCTACGGTTACCATTGGAACTAACTAAGCATCGCGCACACACGCACGCACGCATATGTGCGGCGGCATTTGTTGTTACTTTTTTTTCTCCCATTTTAGCATGATTTATGGCAATAAATAAACTTTTAACTGTTTGAAAAATTTATCATTCATTGTTGAGAGCTACCGAAGGTGTTCAGCTCCAAATAATGACTGGCGAGGAGATAAAATCTAAAACGACCATATTTATGAACAAAACTATACAAGCAGACAGTTATAGTGATAGATAGTATAGTGGCAAGTACAAGCATGTTAAATGCTAAAAAGCCAAAAAGACCAACAATAATTTTTAATATTTAAAAAGGTGAGGCCAAAATTAAAAATATAAATCTATAGTCTCATGGGAATAAAATATTTGGTTTGAAATTCAAATTTGTAGTTTTAGGCTATTTTGAAGTTGAGCTGCTAACATGTTTGTATGTATTTACGCATGTGTGTGGAGTTGTTAAAGGTTACATGTTTTACATTTTCAACAAATCATTTAACTCATCATCATTATTTTGTTTTCAAACTTCAAATGCAATTGGTTTCCTTTGCGAAAAAATATGTTTGTTCGTAGTTATCTCTCCTTTATCAACCATTCGCACATTGGAGTAAATGTGTGTATTTGTATATATATTTTCGATTATGTTGTTGTTGTTGCTATTGTTTAAACTCGAAAGTGTTTTGTTACCATGTTGTTTTCCCCTTAGGGCCTGTTTTGTTTTTTTTTTTTGTTTGGCTGTTCAATTTATTGAAAGTTTCTGACAAATGTTATTGAATTTATTATTTTTTAATTGTCGAATGTGCCGGTTTTTTTTTGTTTTATTATTTTTTCGTATTTTTTTCCACAATTAACTTTTGCAATAAATTCAATTAATGTTAATTATCGGCAGATGACATTCTAGAACATTTTCAGCTACATTATGGCAGTATGTTCATATGTAGCAACATGGTGGGCTGTGTGAATGATGTCAAATGAAAATGTCGTTATGTACTTCTAGACACATGTCCACATGTACTTACATATGTACAATGTACATACATATGTATCTAGACATATGCAAATGATTTGTGTGAAACGTTTAAATAATGATGTGCGAAAAACATCCATGCGAACGTGTTCACCTTACTTTCCAAAGTGCGATCGCATAAATCTTTTTTTATGCGTTTGAATTGGTTTCCGTTTCCTGTGAAGGGGAAGCTTTAGCTCGTTAAATGAAGTAGAACTGACTACTTTCAATTTAACAGAGCTGAACATGAATCTATCCGTAACAAATGTATCCCATTATGGAAGTTGAAAATACACAACCTGCAGAAGTCCTGTAGCAGCCGTGGTAGTCCATTTTGACATCTTGTATTAAAGCAGACTACTGTCAATGCCGGATTTTCTGAAGGCCCTGACTTTCTCTTATAACCATAACTGGGTATTTCACAAAAATAATTATGATGTTTAGTTAAATCTAAAATTAAATGATACAACCAAAATCACGGAGGAAGAAATTTTGAAGAAATAATTTGTTTCCTATTTTGTTTCTATCAAAAATAAAATAGAAGATATAATAAAAATATATTATTTTTGGACACAGTTTCAAAATCACTGTTCCTACGGGAATGTGATACTCAGAAGATTTATTTCAAATATTATCGTCGAACGACAGAAAATTAGAATTTTAGTTAAAAAATAGCCATCATTTTTTTAGTTCATTTCAAGTTTTGAACGACAAAATACATTATGCAAGTCCTTCTGCAAAATTTTTGTTGTATAGTGGTTTTTTGAACATCTGTTTTTGCTAGCGAAGAAATCGAATATCGTTGCAGAATCATTGTTTGAGTAGAATTAGCAAGTTTTTCGATTTTGATCAATTTTGGTGCGCATATACCAAACCTGCTACAATAAATTATTAAGTGTGCTTTTCTTTAAGACTGGACAACTAAGCTGCGATAAGAAAAACGAAAATAGAAGAATATATTTTTACTCAACGGAAAGTAACGATTGTTCAAATGGCCGTTGACAACAATATAAAGATGTGTTTATCAACAAAATTTTCAAAAAATAATTTTATATCATTTTTTTGACTTGGTCTAGATAACAATCTAGTGTAAGTGGAATTTGTGGCTATAGAGGCTAAGTCCAAAAAGTTCAACATAAAATTATTTTTTTTGCAATTTTTTTTTAATACAAGAATTTATATTAAGGCTGGTTTTCTTTAAGCCGGGATAACAAGCTGCGATAACTAAAACGTTAATAAAAATTTATTTTTTTGCTCAAAATAAAAAAATATTTTTTCACATTGTCGCCAACTAAAGGGTGATTTTTTAAGACTTGATAACTTTTTTTTTAAAAAAAACGCATAAAATTTGCAAAATCTCATCGGTTCTTTATTTGAAACGTTAGATTGGTCCATGACATTTACTTTTTGAAGATAATTTCATTTAAATGTTGACCGCGGCTGCGCCTCAAGTGGTCCATCCGCTTAGTCCAATTTTGGCATTTCCACGTTTTTGAGTAACAGAGGCCCAATTGCTGCGAACGGCGACGAATCGATAATTGATGGTCATCATTAACATTGGCCGATACAGCTGCGATATTTTCTTCAGTTCGTACTCTACGTAAGCGTCTTGGTGGTTTAATGTCCAACAATGTAAATTTGGTGCGAAATTTAGTCACAATAGCCCGAATAGCCGCTTCAGTGGGTCGATTAAACTGACCATAAAATGGAAGCGTGCGATGAACTTTCTTAACAGAGCACGCATTTTGATAATAAAATTCAATGATTTGCAAGCGTTGCTCGTTAGTAAGTCTATTCATGATGAAATGTCAAAGCATACTGAGCATCTTTCTCTTTGACACCATGTCTGAAATCCCACGTGATATGTCAAATACTAATGCATGAAAATCCTAACCTCAAAAAAATCACTCTTTACAATATAAATATTTGTATCAAAACAAATTTTCAAAAAAAATATTTTGTGTTGACTTTTTTGGACTTAGCCTCGATAACCATAAATTTGACTTATACTGGATAATTATCCAGGCTAAGTCAAATATTTTTAATATAAAATATTTTTTTCAAAAATTTAATTTAAAATGAAAGTTTTCATTTTGAGTGAAATTTTAACTTTTTATTTAGGTTTTTCTTATCGCAGCTTAGTTATGCAGTCTTAAAGAAAAACAGCCTTATTATAGTTGATGACAATTAGAATTAGAAAACATGTAAGTAAGCTTCAGTCGGCTTAACCGGCTTATATATACCCTCACTCGCAGAGATCGTATATACGGAAGTTATAAGGAATTTAATTTTACTTAGGGATGTACTACATGGTTCGTGGGACTAGCTAGGATCATAGCTTCCATTTTTATAAAACAATTGTAAAAACATGATTAATTATCAAGTCAAAGTGGATTCCATGCTCCAGTAAAGAAGTAATGAAGGATTTGATTTTTCGTAGGATGGAGCCAATTGTGTGGGAGGTACAAGAAGGGGCGTGGCTAAGGCATAAATATTTTTTAGGTTTAATGCGATTATAGAAACATTTTCAAATATCAAATTGCAATTGATTTTGGTAGTTATATCGGTTTTATTTTAACCAAGGCTTATGCCACTTTGTGTGGGAGGTACCAGAAGGAATGTGTCAATATCGTCCATATCTCATGTGTATCAGACGTTCATAAAAGCATTGTCAAATGCCAAATTTTATAGTATTCCCATCATCCCTATAAAAGTTATAACAGCTTTAATTTTAGGTAGGGTGGGGTGAAAAAACCCGCCATATCTTGCACGCTCAAAGTGCTTATAAAAATACCACGTATACCACAATATAGCGAAAAAATATAGCTTTTATTTAACATAGGAAT